>WURV02129427.1:0-19148 GCA_011762755.2 Epimenia babai
TTGTTTCTGATTTCTTGACGTCGAACTGGCGAGCTGATGAAGCAACATGAACTATATTACTCTAAGGTGGTTATACGAGTGTACGATGCAAATATATTTCGAAACCTACATGAATCATTGTAATGGTAAATGGTAAAAAAATGGTACACTGACGTGAATTATCATATGGTACACCTGTCTACAGCTCAAAGATGACACTTTGATCCATATGTACATAAATATCATATGGGTTATAGTGTTTTTCTCGGACCGAGATGATCTGGGTCAATACCCATAACTAGCCAGTATACCACATATGGTGTTTTTCTGGCAGAAAGCGCCTTAAACCTCTGCACCCACGGGGGTCTGGGTAGCCTTTGCAGTTGTTCTATTAGGGCTTTTTCCCTCTGGCTGCGCTTCAGATGCTCTATGGATGGTCTCTACGTCCAATTATGTCATTATCCCATGGTTAATAACCATTACCTATCATAGACCTAGTGGAGTGTACCACATATGTTGTCCATCTGTAAACCTTTGGTACCAGTGGCATGAATGGAAGCAGGCTAATTTTCTGCCCACACTGAGTTTTTCCATAGTCGGTGTTTTCCCCTACCCCCACATAAGTGAGGCCAATCAATGAGTTGCCTTAAAACCATATTAGCTAGCTTTGTAGAGGGCCAAGAGTAGCCTAGACGATTGATTACCATGGTAATCAGCCTATATCTACATATTACATACATAGTACACCGGTGTACAGCCGAAACATTGCAGATGAAACCTCGATGAATCACCATATGGTGCACGATTTTAGAGACTAATTATCGCATTTCAACATGAAACATAAACATCATGATGTGATTTTAGGGTATGAATCATATGATACATCACTGTATCACAACCTACATATACAAATAACACATATGTGACAGATTACACTCGTGTACAGGTGTACAGAGTGACTATTCACATACTCAAACACATTATTGTTTGATGTCTACAAATACGGACAACTGGTGACGAGGGCACAGAGTGAAAAAAGCACACAATGATAGCAACAGTTTTTGAGAAAATGAAATTATTTACATATAAGCACAGGTTTCTACTTTGAGGCCTAAACAAAGTAGTATGGTACATGAAAGTCAATGAGACAAGAATATCATGGGTACAGCATAGCTACATCTGTACACCTGAATCGACAATCATAGCCATGTGTGTATACCTGAACAGACCACCGTAGCAGTGTCTGTATACCTGAACAGACCATCATAGCAGTGTCTGTACACCTGAAGAGACCACCATAGCAATGTCTGTACACCCGAACAGACCACTATAGCAATGTCTGTACACCCGAAGAGACCACCACAGCAATGTCTGTACTTCCGAACAAATCACCATAGCAATATGTGTACACCTGAACAGACTATGATAGCAGTGTCTGTACACCCGAAAAGACCACCATAACAATGTCTGTATTTCCGAACAGACCACCATAGCAGTGTCTGTACACCTGAAAAAACCACCATAACAGCATCTGCATATGTAACAAGTTAGTCAATTTAAAACCCTCATTGAAAAGTGACAGATAATAATACACATACCTCTGAGCCATCGGAGAAGGAAGTAATCATCATCATGTGGTTGAAGGACATCGCTAACATTGTTACGAAACTGAAATTGGTTATGCAATATGTATAATATGTTTACTTAACATAGTTCAAGGACAATAAATAAAACAAGTATAAATCAACAATAAAAACAACGTTAAATTAATAAGTTCAAGAACGATAAATAAGAATGTTACTCCAAAACTTCTTCATTAAAACGCGAGGTATAAATATATCTTACAACCTGAATTTTGACAAATTTATGCTACAAACTACATCTACATAAAGGATGAACTATCTGAATGATATTCATCAAATTATTGCATGGAATATAGCCTCTAAATATATATATGTGTGCGTGTGTCTGTGCGCATGCATGTGCATATGTGTGTAAAAAAGTATACCTGATAAAAATCAGTAAATTAAATATAATATTCACTTATGAATCACAATTGTCATGCTCTAAAAGTAATTTCAAGTCTGCAGATAAAAGTATACACACCTTTTCTAAAGCGGCGGCTTGTCTCTTGTCCAGATTTCCCAAGTGACCATTCATTTTGACCACACTTTGGAAGCTTATTTTCCTTCAGGCTTTGTTTAAGCGATTCTTATGATTCACCGCATCCATTTCACAACATTTTGTGTTATGAATACTGTAATAAAGCAAGCATCAAAGTGAGACATGAGGTATATGCATCAATTAAAATTTATTTTTAATTAAATTAAATGAAAAGTTTATTCAATGAATGACAATAAAAAAACAGGCGAATATGGGCTAGTTAGTCAATTAGTTGGTTAAGAATAGGCTTGTTACCCAGGTAATTGCCCAGCCAATTCTTGGCTCTACAAATCTTGCCTATAAATGTGGTTAACACAACAAATTCATTAGCCTCACTTTTAAGGGTTGGAGAAAAGCACCTACTGTGAAAACGGACTGAGTCTGGGCAGACAGTTGACCTTTCATTAACCCTGCAGGTGAACCACATATGTTGCACACTCCACCAAATCTATGATAGTTACTGGTTATTTGCAATGGGATCACAACATAGAACAGACATAGAGAACATCCATAGAGGATCTGAAGCACCACCACATCAGAAGGAAAATGCTCTAGTGGAACCACACTGGCACAGGGGTCTAAGGCGCTTTCTGCCCATAAATGCCATATACTGGCTAGAGCGGGAATTGAACCAGGGTCCTCTGGATTTCAAGTGAAATTCTCTAACCACTATGCTAATTACCCCCTCTGGCAAATATCAACTAATGTTTATCATAATAACCATAAATTTGAAAAGTGTCTTTGATAGTAATGTGTTAAAAGGGCACTATAAATCAATAAAATTTCATTCCAATTCATCATGTCCAATTAAATAAATGCGTTCTGTACTGCGGGTATGTCTATCACACCCAGCTGTACAAAGAAATATCCTAATTAAATCAATATACAATAAAACAATCTACCAGCACAAGGGTTATTCTAATCCAATATAGATATATAGGTTTGAAATTCCTCATCAAGTGATCAAATGCCCTTGAAAAAGATGAACAACATTCTTTGCAGATGAAATAAACAGTGATAATAATAGGTCTTCGAACTCTATCAGTCGAGATATTACCATGAGTAAGATGACATCAACGTCATTTGGATAACAACAGAAGTCTATCATGATCTATTTGTGGACAAGTTTAGTAGGTCAAACTTGCTGTTTTCATGGACATAGGAGTTGATAAGGACATCATATGTTGATATAACAAATCATACTATTATTGTTGATCCAAGGATAGTACATTTGGTAAAAACTATACATCCAGTAGTATGAAAGATGAAGGTAATGCGCATATATAGCCATCATTTTAACCCTAACAAAACTGATTGCCCTTAAATTTACAAGAGCTTATTTGAAAAACTTTCTGAAATACATTTCTTGCTTATTCATATACAAGTGAAAATCATAGGGGAAAAACTTTGGTGTGGATGGATTTGACCTTACAATCTCTCACCTCTCAAGTGAAAGGTCAGGAGAGGGGAGTGTAAATACTGCACCACTGGTGCACAAGAACACATATTCAAATGGTAAAAAGTGAGGTCTGGCATTTAAATAAAGAACAGCAGAATTAGTGCAAATGGTGGAACAGGTGACCATTGAAGCCTTAAAGCAGTTGGCTCAGCTCCCAAACAAGCTAGTCACCACATTATTGTTAAAACTGATAGTAATCATCTAATTTCGATGGTAAATGATGTCCTATTGTTAAATAATTCAACCATGCCCATTTTCTTGTCACTCTATCAGCATGAATACCACCTGTGTCATGTAACAAATGTTTCTACTGTTCCATCCACAAAGATACTCGTACTATAAATGATGGATCTGTCACCAAATCATCAACGGAATTCTCTCTGAGGAGTAACTAGTATACCTTATCAACTGACCAATATGGTATAGATTGGATAACAGAAATAACCTACCCATCCTCAATGATAATAAAATAGTTATAATTTTCATGATAATGTATATAGTAAGTCAATAATATACTCAAGTTTCGACAGTTTTCATAACTGCTGCAATATTTTTCAAACTGATTATCCGCTCATGAAACATGACAATAAACCACTACGTCGCTAATCTTTCCTAATATATTTGAAACATGGGAATTTTGCTCGTGTCATGTATGAGTGAATACGGAAGAAGGGCAAAGGAAAAATACACTTAATACTCGATTCTAACTAGACGCTCACAGGAAAGATTGCAATTTTAACCAAATGACAAATGTCGGAGCAATCTGTTTAATGTGAAATCCCAGTAAATGTGATATTTCTGTGTAATCACACTTAATACAATTATTGTTAATATACGACTCCTTATGCTGAATATGTTAAATATATGTATGATTATTCTGGGAGAAGGCAGTGCTATCCCTCTAGGCTGCTCGAGTGTATTGATATACATATACATAAGAATGTTATTGACAAAATCAACAATTTATAATATCAGCTCCCGGCTAGAAAATTGATTAATTTCATCAGAATTCGTTAAATGCATCATGGTATCAGAGTAAGTTTTTAAACAGATCGAAAAATTTCCCTTGAGTGGACATAGGTGGAAGTAATGATGAATCCTTAGACAGATAAAACTTATTTTCATAGTACATTTGTACATTTTTTATTAAATGGCTCTAGCAAGTGTATCATCATATATATGTCCTGAATTATTTTATATAATCACGGGAGTCATGGTCCTTTTTATTTACTTTATAAAAACTTTGTTGTCGTGGTTACAAACTATGTTATGTTTAATTTATTTACTTGAAGGTAAGTGTAGCCTGTCAATATTTGATTTATTCTATTATTATAATAGTGTGTATAGTATATAATTTTTTCATCCCACAGAGAGCGGGTTAAATTTGGCTACCCATAGTAGTCAGGGAAAACCAAAAAGGTGATTGTGATATAAATCCATACCAAACTGGGAGAAATGTGTCATGTAGGTCACCGCGAGATAACGAAGTGAAGGTATAACTAATCCTGTCCATGCAAATTGACCATTGACTGATAGAGGACAGATAACATAGGTCAAAATACTTAAAATAGCAAATAATGAAGCGAGATCTCGTGGCTGTAGTTGGTTAACAATTTGAAAGGAATGCTAATAGTAATATTGAGACTATAGTTGCTTATCTCAGGGTGTATAAGACGATAATTATATTTTATACATTTAATTACTAAAATATTCATCCAATTCATTTTCTTCATTAGATTCACTCCCTACATGGCTTCTCAAACAATGTAAAGAGCCACCTCTGCCCGTCATTACTAACATAATTAATTCAGTATTTGAGTCGGGGGCATTCTCCAATCACCACAAACAGTCATTTGTAACTGCTCTGATCAAAAAACCTGGCTTGGATCAAAATGACTTTCAGAGCTATCGCCCAGTCACTAAATTAACCTTTCTTTCCAAATTAAAAGAATGAGCAGCCTCTTCTCTAATCTGAGAGTATCTCAAAGGAAGCCAACTTCATGATCCCGTTCAATCTACATCCTTCAATCGTAAGGGTCATAGCACAGAAATAGCCTTACTTAAAACACAGAATAATATTCATGTAAATTGTGTTAAGGGTGCCATATCCTTACTTATTATCCTCAACCTCTCTGCGACCTTTGATATTGTTGATCACTCAATTCTTCTAAGTAGACTTCAAAATCATTTTGGGATATCTGGAAAAGTTCTAGATTGGATTGAATCTTATCTCCGCAGTCAATATTAAAGGATCAAAGTTGGTGAAGATATATCAACTCCAATTTTGTTTCGCCAGGGTGTTCCTCAAGGCTCTGTACTTGGACCTCTACTGTTTACTATATATTCAACCTATTACTGATATTTCTAAATACAATCCATGTTATCACCAATATGCTGATGACACGCAACTTTATACAATTGTGCAATTTGACAATATCAATACTGTTCTAAACACTGTAGCAATTTGTATATCGGATATTCATAAATGGGTGTCATCAAATAAGCTTGTAACGAGTTGAACAATACCAAAACAAAATTTCCACTTTTGGGTACAAGTCAGCAAATTAATTAAATTGACAATATCTCATTGTTGTAAATCACAACAGCACCCCCAAAACTAAAGTTAAGAACCTAGGAGTAATTTTTGACAGTAACTTGTCTATGGAAACTCATGTTAACTCTGTTATCAAATTTGCATATTTCTTGATTAGAACTATATCTAAAGTGCGTAAATATCTCAATCACCAGACTACAGAAAATTTTGTGCATGCAGATGTTAATGCATGTTACTTCACGACTTGATAACTGCAACTCACTCCTCTTTGGGGTATCTGGTGACTTAACTCATAAACTCCAACTAGCTCCAAATGCAGCTGCTCGTCTTGTATGTAAAACTAAGAAATATGATTGAATTAATCCAATTTTTAACGATCTTCACTGGCTCCCAATTCAGAAACGAATGGAATTGAAAATTTAGGTATCAACGTTAAATCAATTCATGGTATGACTCCTTATATTTTGTGACCTTATATCAATATATGTTCCTGGTAATGAAGGCAACCAATCAGCAAACAGATTGCTACTTTCTGATCGAAAAATTAAACTGAAAACTATGGGTGGGCAATGTTTTATTAAAGCAGCTCCTACACTTTGGAACAAGCTTCCCGCAAACATTCAAACATTACCACTCTTGAATCATTTAAGGCTATCAAAACTCATCTTTTTACCACCGTTGATCCATAGCTCTTTGTTGTGATATACCCAAGTTGTTCATATCCCTTATTCATGTTAGGAATGACCACAGTTTTATGCTATGAACTGAATATTAGATTTGTTAACTATTTTCTTAATCCGTGATATTGCTGTTTTTTTCTCCACTGACTTAAGATATCCCAAGTTTGACTTTGAATTGTATTCCTTCTATTCCTTATACTCCTTGCCTTCCAATTTAGTCATAGTAACCATCAATTTGTATGGTGTCTTTAATTGCCATGTGTTGGGAAAGCACTGAAAATCAAATGGAATTTTATTTCATTTAACGTTTGTGTTAGGTTACGATATAACTAATATGTACATTCTATTGTGTTATACAATGTAATTAGTTATCACATGAAATGTATCTAGGCGCTATAGAAATATAACTAGTTATTAGGGCACCTAAAAAAAATACATTATTACTATTATTATCATTAAGACTCACATTCTCTCTATGTATGATTTTAATAACATAATAAATACTTTGGACACTGAAATGATATGATAAATATCCATACCACTTGGAATTTTCATGTGATGAAAATAAAATCCTCCAGAAGCAATTAGGCTATCATAGTATTTCCCCGTTCCAATTCACGAATCACATAAGGAGGTACAAGGTACGGGATATACACCGAAACCGATCTGTGGGTCAAGGTAACAACAGTCCAAAGACTTTAGGATAATCAGTCTGCTCGGGGTGGGGTGACCTACGGTAATACCGTGTTGTTGGAGCGAGCTCAATTAGGTATCGTTTAATGCGATGATGAAACGGGTTTTTCCCCTTGATTGGTAAATCACTCGGATTAGATCATAAGCATGTGACGAACGGCGTCGCATCAAATAAGACGATAAGGCGACCCAACCAATGATTACGCGCCGATTTGATTCAGCAATTACGAAAATGACGCGACATACGTAAATGACGATGAGGGAGAATAGAAAAGTCAAACAGTAACGCAATATAGAATACCGTATTGAATTCAGATATAAAAAATCTTCTTTTGCCTCTCTTTTGTGAAATATTAGTTTGGTAAATATAGCGTACACTCTATACAATACTTGACGATGATATGAAATGAAATTCTATTGATTTATAGCGCCCTTTTTAACACATTGCTATCTAAGACACTTTACAAATTTACGGTTACTATGATTAACTACTCATTGTGCTAGCCGTGTGAGTCAGTTTAAATATAAGGAAATAGAAGTGGTAATACCTTTATGGCTCACTGCGGAGATATCGATCACAAGTTTTCCATTGATCGGGTTCATTCACCTGATGAAGAATGTTGTAACATTCGAAAGCTTGCGATCCATATCTCCGCAGTGTGCCATAAAGGAGTTACCACTTCTATTTGCTTATATGACTAACTAGAAACACAAGGGATCCAGTTCAAAATCGAACTCGGTATACCATGAATGAATCTAAAATAAATAAAGCATATACAGTAAGATCACAGCACAGATCGGATATCTGCACAGTGTCAGACATATAATAACGCTGTAAAACTATGTTAAATATCACACGAAAAACACAACATATAAGAAAATTACGTAGTATCGCACTACAAAATTACCCACTATGACTTATGATACACAGTAGTAAACTGACACAGGAAATGAAATATGAGGAAAACATATAGAATTATCTCCGCTTTCGGATGGTAGAGTTTTGTACATCCTTACATACGATCCTAGCAAAGCTCCTGGGTCTATTACAGTCCGACGTTCATGGGAAATATACGACCCATTTTTAATTATCTAATTTAACTAACACAAATAAAGATTGGCCTAATCCTCAATCTTTCTACATATCCATTGGGGAAGGGTTTAGTCAAGTAGGAGAAGCGCCGTTCACTGGTCAGCTCTTCCACGATGATCCTTAGCAAGTCCTCGTCGAATGCTGGACGAAGCCCTTTGCTAAAAATATGCTTAATATCCTTCACAGAAGACATGGAAGTTTTGAAAGTATTGTATGTACGATGAATAGCTGCTGTAAACTATCATCGTAAACCGCATCCGAGATCCTTTATTGGCCGATCCAGCCATGTATAAATGTCGTATTTTCTATATATAGAGCGCGAAAATTGTCTTACCTTCTTATAAAACAGTGTAAGAACGAACGAAGCAAATATCGAGTCCGTAGCGCAAATTGATTTGAAAGGACTTAATAAACTAATGAGGATATAAGTAGCTAGACATTACCTCACGAAAAGCGAACTGGTCCGTTCAGTCACGGTCCAAATCAAACGCCGTTAAGCATGTACGGCCAACAATGTCTACCACAATCGTATATTTCGAGACGTACCGATAGGGGTCAATGAATGACTAGCGAACACAATTGACCGGCAAACAACGCCTCTTAGGCAAAATCGAAACAAATAACGCGCCGCTGTGTGTGCGCTCGAGTTAGAGCTTAACGGTCTGGCAATCTATCAAGTTTTAGTCGAGCTTTCTTGGTAGATAAACAGCGTAATAATGAACCACCGGGCGCACGTGCGTTTTACCCACCACCGACGTTATCTAAAAACACGGGGTCGGGGCTGGGTGACTGTTTGACTATTGCTATAAGTCCTGCGCCGATAACGAGTATTACACCACCTGGTACCTGTCGAAGCGCGTGATACGGCCAAATATATGAATGAACGCAGTGCTCGGGAATGCCAAATATGTAGGTCATCTATACCGGAACGCCCCGACAGGTACGACGACGTTGAATGAGATAATGATAATACCCGTGGCCCAGCGAAGCTATACCGGCGGCTTCTACGCTAAGAAAGTAAGCGGTCGTGAAACGTGGGTCGTGCGACGAATTCGCGACTCGTGTCGTCGACCCGAAACGAAATCTAATCACGCCGTGACGACGTGACATTCTCAGGTGTCTGCGTGACGACGGCGCTTTGGTTTATGCATTACGCGGCGTAATCGATTAAGCCCTTTAGCGAATGCGATACTGGAATTACGAGGCTGAAGGCTACAAACACGCCGACCATCTAGCCGTCTAGATTGTTGGGAAAATAGGGGAAGCCGTCGAGAAGTAGAAGCACTGGATTAATGACTGAAAGGTCGCGGGTTCGAAACCGCCCACCGGTCAACTTTTCTGTGACGATCTTAAGCAAGTCGTTAATCCCCGATTGCTGGAGTAAACCCCATCTCAAAAATGAGTGAATGTTTGACATTATCCCTAATGGGGTAATACGCTAGTGTCAAATGTATTGTATATGCACTGAATAGCTGCCAAAATATTTCGTTGTTTCCCACATCCGAGAGTCTTTATTGGCTCTTTGCTATTAATGTTGTACTTTACCTTCACCCTCTAAATAGTCACTTTCACACAGTGGCGAAATGTCCGAACGGATGGAAATATTTCCAGCGACGAATAGGCGAATGTCTGGATAATAGGAACAATTCTTCAGGACACAAATGAATTATCAGTCAACAAGAGCCTCGACACTAGAAATAAATACATCTAGATAGTGGATAATAAGGAAAATGATTTGCTAAAAACTAGCTAACTCTGGTACATGACGAAATGCACTGGGCTATAAACAAGCCAAATGCTCTATGGTTCTCAGTGAAATGCTCTAACTACAGCATTAAAACATAGCTTCACTTTAAGTCGTTCTTTCATGGGATGATGGCGGCATAAAACTTTGGTACTATTTGTTGAATTTATAGCTATCCCCCACCAATATAAATAGTGTCAATATAACCCATACGATTTCGTCAAAACGTCACTGACCAAAACGTCCCCGAACAGAATTGTAGGTTAAATAGACTCAAGAATACGGGTAATGATAGTTATTTCTGTATTACAACAAAAAGCACCAACCAATACATTTTAATAACAAGGGAAGAAATTGGAACCAAGTCCAAATTGAATCATAAATTATATACAATATATGATTATACTGTATGCAAGTATTTAAATAATATATACAGAGAAATTATAGAACAAAAATGTTTTTTGTAAAACTTATACATACACCACCCCAAACATGTCTCGCTATTGAATGCATGAATGAGAAATTGACGTCTGGTGTCTGGTATAAGCAATAAGCAAAACAAGGTAATACCGCAATGATGAACCGAGTGATAGTCGTCTATTTTAAAGAAATATGCCGTCACGTATCAAGTGCGGTATTTATTACCTTAGGATATCGCGACAAGCATTCATAAACAGGGCTACATTATGGTAGGGGGACATCAGGGTAGGTGAACATTTTGGTGGTGGGGGCGTTGTGGTAAGAGAGCGTTTTGGTAAAATATTTTAACCTGCTTCGACCCATATACAGTAAAACCTCTATTAAGCGGCCACTCACGGGAATCACGAAAAATTGGCCGTTAAGACAGGTGGCCATTTAATCCAGGTTTGACATTATGACTAGTGTACATCTCGGGAGGAATTTGAAGTGGCCGTTATGACAGGTTCCCGCTTAATACAGGTGGCCGTTCGGGCAGGTTTGACTGTATCTACTTCAAATGATATGAAAAATTCATGTCCTTAATTGCTTATTAGTTAACTACCCATAGTACCCTAGGTACGTATTCTGAGTGAGCAAAATTTTCAACTCGGAACCTGATAAAAGCAACATTAATTTAGGTACACTGTTCGGAATCATACACAAACCTTTACAACATCAATATTCCTATCTATCACGCGCTTACAAAAATTATGCAAAATGTGAATGTCTGCAAAATCAAATGGCTTGGACATCAATATTGTGTGATCACATGATATCATTATGTACTCTCACAGGCTTATGCACCCATGGCAGTTAGGATCTATTAGACACTATCATCAATCAAAAGTGTGCCAGAGCAGTGTAGACAGAGCCATACGTTTTGTTTCAACTCAAAAAATTTTCACATCTAATAAAAAAACAGGCCTATATGAAATTATAAAAACACATAAGTCTTCCATATGTAATCATATTATGTAAATATGTAAGCCTAGAGTTAATAATAATAGGCGAAATGGGGAAATTTAAATATTAAATGAATATTCAATGAATGAATGTATAATCTAAGTCCTGAGTAAGTCTGTTGTGCCATCTGTCTGACAACTATATTAATACTGCTATTAGACATTCAGCAGGAATGTCACTGTGAAACTCGAATAGCCATTAAAAATCTGGGGAATTTATGCATCCACCCTAATTTTAAATTGATCATTGCGCATATGGTCGTTGACTCACAATTTTTGATATAGATGTTAAATTTGGCGCAGTGAACTAGTGCGATCACCATTGCATGATTGCTGTGCTGGTATTTTTCGTATTGAAAAAATCTACGTCCTGTAAATAATATTAAATGAGTACTTACCAAATTTATTTTACTCATTTATCGCTAAAACGGCGAATTATTCTTGAACCTCCGGAAAGACGGAGATGTCGCAAATTTCTGGTAACGCGTTACTAATAAGCGAAGTCGGACTGAAAGGTGAATGGAAAACTGAGTGAATGATTTCACAGGAGATCGCAATAAAATGGCAGTTTGACCTCTGATCCATGACGTCACGACGATAGCGTGTAAAAACGTCACCGAACATGAACGTCCCTGACGTAAACGCCCCTAGGAGAAACTTTCCCATAACGTCCCTGACCAAAATACGCTGATGTACACATAAAATATTTGATGTCAACATACAATGCGAATTTGGCTTTCATTAGTAAAACTTGTATAGACCAATATAATCAGTTAACACGTAAACTACTATAACAAATACAGCTCTTTTGTGCTCTTTGCTCCTTATCATATTTCATATTGTCTTATACGAACTGTATTGTTCTATAATTAATTAATTAATATAATAATAGCTTAAATTATTTTATCGAGATCGCGTTATGATTTTATCAGGGACGCTTCGGGCGGAGCACATTTTAGTTAGGGAAATTTTCCGCCTAGGGAGCGTTTTGACTATAAGCATTTAAACGCGAGGGCGTCTTCACTTGTATCCGCGAGAAGATAAACGTTCATAAAAAGTTGATAGAGCATGAAATGGAATGAAATATATTCGATTTCAAATGCACTAATGGCATAGCTGTCTAACACACTTTGCATCAATAAGTAAGATAGTCAGAAAATAACACACATAAATTAGCACTAAAACACCAAAGAGCTTCCTAACTAAGAAGGCTATAATAATAGCACGGTAAAAGACACATTTTATCACATATTGCAATATTTTGCAATCTCCAATATATTTCATACATTTGATATTATTGTATACATCAGAATCAGTGTGAGTTGTAGATTAACAACAGGAAACTATCGTAAAAAGACGATAATTGTTAATAATTTATTAGTTGTAAACTTTGGTAAACATGTGTGTTTTAGATGACTTTTGAATTAATTTATACATTTCCATTGTCGTATACTGGAAGAGTATTGAAAGGCGAGGAGCAGTAGCGTTGAAAGCCGAAACTTACGCGTTTCGTACGAGCAACGATGAAACAATGAAGCTAAGTGAAAAGTCCGATCGAGTAGAGCGGACAGATGAATTTATGTTGATGGCTGAAGAGATGTAGGAAGGAGCAATGCCCTGGATGTATTTATGAGTTGATGGAAGGATCTTGAAAGAAATTCGAGATGTGACGGGTAGCCAATGGAGCGAGAGAAAAGCAGGAGTAATACGAGAGCGACATGTATGGGTGAGAAGTCGAGCAGCGTTATGGAGTCGGCAGAGTTCGTATGATGGAAGATTGACGTAGAGGGAGTTTGCAATTGATACTAAACAGGGAGCCCATAAACGCAATCAGCAGTTCCCAATAAAGTTTCGTTATAATAGATTGGTATAATTCTAAAGAGACGAGCAAGTATATTGATTCAATACAAGTAACAGACTACCACGTATGAATATACCTTTTCGTCACCCTTGTTAAGGGCGACAACTCAGTGAGCATATCTTGCCCTGTCTGAGTGAACTGAAACGTTGTTTTCAACGGAACACCAAGTTTCAAGGACGGATCTGTAAGTCATGTTGATACTCATTGAGGTCATATTCTGGAATTTATTTTAAAAAATAATACTAATAACGCCCGTGCAATCAGAAGTGTCGCCTATGTTGCTGTTATGGACTTTCAAGTTTCAGTGTCAAAAACTGAACGCATCGTGTTACCAGCGAGAGACAGCCAATCACAATTCGCCCCACCGACTTTAGGAATTGGACGATTCGACTTAGTCTATCATATGGCCCATACTGGAAGACTACTTGACCGTCAAATTATTCGCCCCAGACGATGCGACCATCGATGCAACGACGATTCGACCCACTCAAGTTAATGGGATGATGTAACTATGATCAGAGTCAAGTCTTACACAGGGTGTGTCAACTCAGACCTTAGTCAACTCTCACTATATTTGCAGATTGACTCTGACACTCACAATAATTATACCGTATATCCATATACAGTCTGCTCTCAGTTATCCGATGGCGCCCGTTCTCAATGTTGTATTCAGATAAGCAAGACTGTCTGATAAATGGATTGACCTAATTTCACTGAATAAATCATACCACAAGAACCTCAATGACAAACGAAATTTATTGTATATATTCAACGGGACTTGTGTTATTTTTGTTCACTGAATATCCCATCACACCTCATTTATATACATATCCTTAAAGTTCTTAATTATTCACGCATCTAATGGTTGGCTATGAGAGATTGTTTTCAGTAGAGGAAAAGTATGTGTGTGTTGGTCGGTTTAGTTGTACTTGTTCTCTTGTGTGACGTCGCATTGTCCACAAGTAAAATTAAATTGCATCCCTCATATCAAATTTCATTACCCAATCTTGAAAAAGTGGACCCGTCAATCATGCTATCTTATTTTCATACTACTGAACTAGCATGTTTGGGTCATACACTTTTCCAAAAATAGCTCAGACGATCAAACTTCCCAATCACGATCGGCTTTTGTCTATCCATTCTATCAGTATTTTTGCGTGACGTCGCGATGAGTCGGTTTTTCCTTTGTTTTTTCCCTTTGATGGGCCCAACACTCATCTCCATGTCTGAGTTGACCTGCCCTACGTCCGACTTGACTCGAGCTATTTCCGATTTGATTTTGTTCGACTTGGTTTGTGTCCAACTTGGTTTGTGTCCAACTTGGTTTGTGTCCAACTTGGTTTGTGTCCAACTTGGTTTGTGTCCAACTTGACTATAATTCTATGACGTCAGTAATGGAATTTTACATCCAATTTTCTACATGCACGTTTGGTATTTCGAGAGATATGGTTACCCATCCAAAAGGATATTCTCTATGCGTCGACGCTACTAACGCATCGAACCATCTGAAGGAGAGGGTATGTAGAATTGTCCGGAACAAATCAAGCCAAGCAGATAGTAAGTCGGGGGAGTCGTCTGGTGAAAAAAAATAGAAATCTCGAACCTAGATCGGCCAACATAAAATGTCGTATGGAGGCAGTGTCGTACGTCATTGAAAGTGCGTCTGTTATGTTTCCCGTGGAATGTCACAGTTTAGTAAATGTGATATATGTTTTTGATTAATTTCTAGATGTTATCCAGATAAAACGCGGTCTTCAATCGTACGGGAAGGCCAAATCTTGTTTCATAGAACCAAATCCGATACCTTGGTCTGCCTTACAGAACCAATGCCATGATTGGACGCAGAGAAATTATCAATCCAAACTCTGTGGTTTGCGTTCAAGGAAGTGTTCACCGTAATTTCGAATGATATCGTAGTAATATCGCAGTTTAATGTAGTTTTGCCGCAAAGATCACTGACTCATGGGGATGATGCCACCCTGTTCTTATACCTTCTACATATACATGGTCATTTTTAAGGCCGCTATGGCGCTGTACACAGGTAGGTACCATCCCACTGATTAAAGTATACATCGAGGCGTCGGCTGCTACTCTGTTGCCAGAATCCGCGACGCGGCATGGCAGCAGTGATAGAGAACGATGCAGAGAATGTTCCGGTAAAAGTCAAAGTTAAACACGTGAGTATTCCATATCGGAAATGCGAGTAAATATAAAATATGATTTTGATACTATTAATAATATTAATATTAATAATAGCATCTCAAATATAAATAATAATAATAAAATAATAATAATCCATTTGTTTTAGAGGCGCCCTAATAACTGGTATGTCTCTAAGGCACCTATATACATTTCGTGTGACAAACAGGCTGCGATGTATTGCTATTTATGAACAAGACTGGTGTATTGCTACAGCAATGGCTTTGAATTGTTGTTGCCTCAACCTATAATGGCTGCATGTGAGAATTCTAATACGAAAAAATGTAAGGGTAACACCTTTTGATACTAATGAATTTTATTTATAAACGAGCTTTCGCGTATACGTAATATGCATCGTCAGGCTTTATGGAATGAAATTGACCAACATGTGATCCATTTGTACGCGACAGCTCGTTTATGAATAAAATTCATTAGCCTCAAAAGGTAAGCAAATTAAGTTGTAACACCTTTATGGCTCACTGCGGAGATATAGATCACAATCTTTCGAATATTAGAACATTGATCATTCACCTGATGAAGAATGTTCTAACATTCGGAAGCTTGCGATCTATATCTCTGCAGTGAGCCCTAAAGGTGTTACCACTTAATTTTCTTGCATTTTAACGTATTCACACGGCTACCACAATGCGTCTCAAAAGGTATTACCCTACATTTTTTTCCCTACTTGTTAAAACTATTATGGCTTCCCATACTATACAATGATTGTAAAGTTCCTCTTATGCACTTGCGTTATTGGTCAATTGTTTCATTACCCTAGTTTAGCCACAATCTGTTACAGTCAAGGTAGCCGAGAAACTCGTCATTTAAAAAATCTATGGTCAGAGAATGTCTTGACTCAATATGTCTGTACCTGACCGCGTCTCTTTTATATTTATACTATTATTTTTATCTTTTCAGTTGTACATACAGTATCTGATTTGACTGCAGCATACCCATTTTACCTTCGAATCTGCTAGATTATTTTATTTGACGTATACCTGGTTAGGATATCCACAAGTTCAGCTAGGCAAGGGTTAATTATTAAGTCGTATCTAGTTTATTTTATTTGACATGTATCCGGTTAGGATATTCACAAGTTCAGCTAGGCAAGGGTTAATTATTCAGTCGTATCTAGTTTATTTTATTTGACATATATCCGGTTAGGATATTCACAAGTTCAGCTAGGCAAGGGTTAATTATTAAGTCGCATCTAGTTTATTTTATTTGACATATATCCGGTCAGGATATTCACAAGTTCAGCTAGGCAAGGGTTAATTATTCAGTTATATATACTTTATTGCGGAGTGGGCTTCGAGCTTATGGGAAAATCAAGGAAAGTAATGAATGATTTGGCTAATGATAAATTTCCGGCCATATGCACATATGGCAATTTGTCCTGTGGATATTTGTTTCATGAGAAATGGCAGTGATTTTATTCTAGTTTTTTTCTTGGCAATCAGAGAGAAGAAATAGCATTTTATCGACTCTAAATCTGTTAGTAAGTAAACAGGGTCACTAGACTTATAACGTGGTATCGAACTCTAGACACGACTTGAAATAAATGGGTCACATGTGGCCCATGTATCTCACTTTAATACATTAAAGTGAGTACTGTACACTTTATAAGCGCACTTTAATCTAATATCGTATTTCATATCACTCAAAATTGTTAAGGGTACGTTATGCCGATTTTATGTTCGTATCTTTTATTGCTCTCTTTGTCTAACAAGTATGCCTAAATCAATTATATTTTGTATCATATTGCCCAAGTGACGAAGGGGAGTTAATTAAGGGGAGACAATTTGGGATAGGGGATAGATCAGTTAGAACAGCACTGGCTCACTACCCAGAGTGTGGATGGTTCAAATGTCGGCAATACCAATTGTGTTTTTCCACCGTACCCCACGGTACTTTATCCCAGTATCTATGACGACACAAATTAATGTACAGTCTACACTCGATAGTCCGATACTGATCCCGTAAAATGTGTTTGAGTAACGAGGGTGTCAGAGTACTGAAAATGGCGCTACTTTGTTTTTGTTCCAGGTAACCATGGAGATAGTAAAAGTGAAATATACGTCAATTTTTAGTTGTAATTTTATGAATAATACGTTATCATCAATGAAGTCATTAAGCAGTGTATAATAAGACAAAAATATTAACATATATACAATAAATAGGTTGTTACTAGAATTGTTATTAATACGTGGTCTTTTGTCATTCGTCGGATCTTTTGTTGACAGTCTAGTCGTTATCCGGCATAGGTCACGAGCGTGTCAGATTATCGCATGGGGAATACCCGTAACAACACAATTGGTTACTTAAAACAGGCGTCGGTGTCGGAAATCCGATGTGTCGGAGTAACGACTACCTTTTTTAAGTAAGGAAAAGTCGGGTCTCGAACATCGGTAAAGGTTAAAAAATGTCAAGGCGATGTTTTGGTGCTACTTTATAATTAAATGTCAGTCGCACGTACAACATTGCCCTGTTACATCCCGAAGATATTTTCATAATGAACCATTCCACGACAAATCTTCCTCGATATTCAAGCACGAAGATCTTGCTTATTTTCCTATTGGTGTCGGAAGTCCGCGTGTGTCGGACTATCAAGTGTCGGTCTATCGAGAGTGGACTGTACGCTGGAAAAGTGATTGGTGAGGGACTCACCGAAACCCGTAGTAGAGCTGCCTTTCTCATCGACTCGTCGTGTACCGACGTTTGGCAAGCCGCGCAAGTGGTTTTGAACGTCATACTTTAGCATTTATATAGGTATTTTTGTCACTTTCCAGTTACCATTGTACGAACGACCGAAGGACGAATCGAGTGATACGTCCCCTTCGTCTCGCCGCGTCGACTTCCTGGAACGGAAGGTGTCGGGGATCCGTCAGATCGTTTGGGCTTACGTCCTTCCGATGCAGGTAAGCTCGTTAGTGACAAGTCGCACGTGACAGGTGGCGTGTCAAAGGCGAGGTGAATTTGATAACGACGTTCTCTGCACCTTACGTTTTGCATTTATCGCAACGAGAAGTGTGCGGTCGAGTGTGACATTAACGTACTGCATTCAAAAGTCGCACACAGAGCTTGCCAAATGGTGGTTTACAAGAAGAAAACAAGTAACGAGTAACATTAAGAGTTTTCGAACAAGCCCTTGCAAGGCTTGAAATTTCTTGAGGAATTTCGAGTACGTAGTATAGTATACATGCAGCAGGTATGTTTTTATATACGGGTAGTCCTCGGTTTACGACGGTCGCGACCTACGACGTTTCGTGGTTACGACGCACCCCATAAGAAATATAAAATAA
>WURV02129538.1:0-19147 GCA_011762755.2 Epimenia babai
ATATGGTGCTTGTAAATTGGTAATGGGTTTCCTATTCGTATCTCTTTTTCAGTTAAGAATGTGTGGACGACAACAACTAACATATAAAGGTAAATTTTTACATTAAAAGTTGTTTATACATTATGTAATAAAATTTTTTACAGCGTAAGATCTAATTATTGTAGTCTGTGTCTCTTTTTGCTTTGATATGACTGTCTACTCATTTTAGAGACGGGTTTACTCCAGAAATGAATTACTATTCGATGATTATTACCGAAATTCCGACCCGTAACCGGTTTCATCCCATGACTTAGTGTTTAGTACGGTCTCCAATAGTAGACGAAACTCCGCTCTTGTCAATTCATATTACTCAATTTCTTAGTGTATGACTTCAAACTCTTATGCGAAACCGATTTCAGTAAATAACTTGTTCAAGACGTGACGTTAGCAGTAACATCGTACTATCAGTGATGCCACAATGATGGCGTAGTCAATCTGATGACCGGCGTCAATACCTACCTCTCTCCAGACCTGACATCACGTGACTGTCGCCTCTCAGCAAGGCACGATATACAGCGTCGATCGCCGTAGATGAACGTAGTTGACCATGATTATAATACAACTTGATTATTTAATTGGTTTTATTTCCATAGTACTGTTAATTTGTTGTGGATTGTTCAGTGCATGTATGAAATGCATATTATGTGCAGCGATATATCATTTATTAATTTTTGAGTGATCCATTATGATGCAAAACATCTGAAAACGACTCAAATAAAAATAGCAGTAGAAATACACCTAAATCATTTCTGGCATGTATTTGACTTGCTGTCACTTATCAACCACTATGACATCCCCCCACATTATCCTCAAATGTCTTGTTTAGCTATAGGCTAGTAAAAAGGGTTCAATATTTGATCCTAAAACAAAATCTACTTCAAATATATCCCACACTATGTTTTAAGGGATTAAATAGTTTCTGCATCGGTTCACCAAACGCGCTGATTAAAATTTATGGTCTTAAAACTATATATAATAATTACAATTATATAAATTGGTGTGTCTCCGTCCCTCCGTCCCTTGGTCGCATTTGCATAGTCCGGGCGCTAAATTCATATAGGCTATCTCCTATATAATTATCTGAGGGGCGATTTCCGTCCCGTAGAACAGCCATAACCTCGTGGCATTGGTATCAGCCAGTTTTGCAAAAAAAAAGTTTGCAAAGACATTTTGACTATGGCAGAAAATCGCCTCTGAAACGAGTGACATCTCTATCATTATGAATGAGTTAAGGGTTTGTTCGTGTTTTGAATTTTAATATAAACAATGCATCTAATTGTATATGGGACCCAAAATAATGTAAGGTATATATAAGGTGCTATAATATAACCCAAAATAAGGTAAGGTATTGCACCAGTCGTCGCCACTATCAACTTTGAATTTACTTGAATTTCATGTCCTGATTGGTATTTGAATAATTATAAATCATGCAACATATCAGATCATATAATCTTTACCGTGTAAATATCGGTTTTGGTCTAAATGACTAGCAGAGCCCTATATTTTTTCATTTGCCGAACTTAAGGGGCTATAAAATTTGTTTGAATCTCTTGTCATCAGCGACACTATATACGTCAGTAATAACAAGAATCGCTATGCCTACAATCCGCATTTCTTGCCACTTTTATTTTGAATTTTATTAAGGTGTATTACTGGCAAGGTTAAAATCATCTTTATGTAGAGAATTTGGTGCGTTTAGCGCTATTATTAAGCGCATCGCAAACTGTTCTACAAGAGACACCCATAAGATTTTCAAATTCTATATTTTTTACGGTAATATTAAAACGCATCATTGGCTAACATATACTGTACATTATATCAAATATGCATAGTTTAAGCATCTAATAGCACAGTTTATTCAGATAATGCCCATGTTTCCACTTGACTAATATCAAATGCATCGACTATAAGCATTGATCACTGCCTGGCAGCGTCCTCCCATCGATCGAAAGAGTCTGTCGAGTTGCTTGTGGAATGGCAGTCCATTTCTTTTGGAGAGCCTGCACCGGTTGTGGCAATTTCTGTGGTGGGGGTTTTCATTGACAACGCGTTGGTCTAAACAATCCCATAGGTGTTCCATAGGATTCGGGTCCGGTTAGGTCGATAGCCACGTTGTTTCGGGCGGGAAACTTTGTGTGCTACGGACGCTGTGCAGACTTGCTTGTCATGCTGAAAGATGGTGGGTCCGTTATCCGATATCGTACCTGAGACCATGATACAACCGCTGGTAAATCTATCAACATATTAGCCGAAGTTGCCGTACTAACTTTTATCGTCACGATACCTTTTATTAAATGTGCTTGAAGGCACGTCCAAACAACGGTATATGTATTTTTACTCACCACCACGCTCACTTCGTTCCTCCGACAAGTATCTTGCTCACATCCCTCAAGCTCGACTCACTGATACTAACAATCGCTCTTTTTCTACCGCTGGACCTAAATTTTGGAACTCCCTTCCATTGTCCCTTCGTTCTCTTCATTCGCTGACCGCTTTAAAGATACGGACGGCTTAAGACTCACCTCTTTCCTCTAAGTCGACATCGTCTTGTAACTAATAATTATGGTCTATTCTGTCTACTTATATTTTTGATTTCCCCAATGCTTCTAATTTTGCTTTCTGTACATAAGTCTGCAGTGCAAATTGTATTTGCCCCTTTCTGCATTTATGCACTCATCTCCTGTAACTTAGTACTCGGTAACACTGCCACCGAGCACTAAGTTGATAGTGGATTTTGGCGGGATACAAGTGACAATATATTATTAAAAGTATTATATTATTACTTCGCATCTAACTGTGCGTAGATCAATTATCAATTGTAAGCAACGCTCGCAATCGTTGTATGCCATAACTAATTTCATTTGAAATGTGCCCATTTCATATTTTAAGGGTCTTAGACTTGGGGGAAGCAGATAGTAGAGTGGTAAGAGTGCTAGACTCGTAATCGAAAATATGTGGACTCCTGTATGCCTCAGATAGCTACCGCATTGCATCGTATTAAACGGTATTTTCCTTCTTTTTCTTGATATCGCAATACCTGTACATAATATTGCCTTATTTTTTACCTAATACTTAGTCATTCAGGAAAAATAGTATTCGCATTCCTAAGTCAACATTTTAATTCGGTTTACCTGAATCCTATGCTTGACTCCCATATCATTCATGCAAGTATGTTATTACAAACGAACACTTGTGTATAGCGATCGACGTTGAAATAATAGCACCCTCTGCATAAATCCTTTGTGCAATAATCGAACCCTTGTGTGGCGTGATCAACATGATCACTATCGACAGTGCTATAATATAACCCTGGTGGTGTACAGTGATCAACATGGCTATAATATTACCCTCGTGGCGTACAGTGATCGACAGTGCTATAATATAACCCTCGTTGCGTAGTGATCGACAGTGCTATAATATAACCCTCGTGGCGTACAGTGATCGACAGTGCTATAATATAACCCTCGTGGCGTACAGTGATCGACAGGGCTATAATATAACCCTGGTGGCGTACAGTGATCAACATGGCTATAATATAACCCTCGTTTCGAACAGTGATCGACAGTGCTATAATATAACCCTCGTGGCGTACAGTGATCAACATGGCTATAATATAACCCTTGTGTCGTACAGTGATTGACAGTACTATAATATTACCCTCGTGGCGTACAGTGATCGACAGTGCTATAATATAACCCTCGTGGCGTACAGTGATCGACAGTGCTATCATATAACCCTCGTGGCGTACAGTGATCGACAGTGCTATATAACCCTCGTGGCGTACAGTGATCGACAGTGCTATAATATAACCCTCGTGCGGAACAGTGATCGACAGTGCTATAATCAAACCCTTACCCTGTATTACGATCGAAATTGCAATAGTCGTTGCTTTTTGCAATTTATTGGACGATCCGATTTATTAGTAACATTATTAAAATATCTATGATTCATATGAAAATTCAGACGCTAAATTGGATTTTCACAGTGTGTATAAACATATCAATGCGTATAATTTATACTATATTACATATGCCAAAAGTAGTGCGAAATGTTTGTAATATACGTCTGTTGTTCGTCTCATGCCATTGGAGTTACACTCATGTTATTACCATAGTTTAGCATTGCATTATGATAGCAATCACGTATACAATATCTGTATAAAACTGCAGACAAATAAAAACTTTATATAAAATATAGGTAGTGTTCTCGTTCATCAATAAGCTGTTCAGCTATATCAAGTTTTAGATAAGCGATAAAATATACTTGAATCGTATACGGCTTTGCAAGGACAACCATAACTACAGTAAACCATGATTAGGCATCGACATCAGATACAGGTTTTCGTCGAAGGTACAATTTTTCACTGCCGCGACGATATACATCGAGATCTGATATAGAGCAATTCAATGCTTAAGTATTCTTGGCATCACGGCGACCATACAATGACGATCTGATTTGTTGCAATAATTGTTCCAATGAACAATAGGAACACTCGACTGAGTCAATAATCGACTCAAGTCCATAAAAACCTTTCTGAAATGATTTAATCATCTTGAGATTTTGCGAGCCTCTCACAGTTATGAATATGCAAATCTCAAAAGTGCTCAAATGCGTTCAATAATTGCTGTAATATTGCGTATTTAGTGTGAAAACGTCTGAGCAACAATAGCACGAACGTGTCAATGGGGGAAAAGCTCGACATGCCCTCGAATCGATGCCGACAGAGGCTGCTCGAAATTAAAGCAATCCAGTTACCCATCTTCTCGACGGGCGGTGAACGTGCCAGAACTCCCCTTAGCAGCGGGCCATTAGCCATTTGGCATGCACAAATCAGCTCGGTGAATGCCAGTTGGGATGGCACTAATGACTTACCGGTATCTCGGGGCGCGTATTACGCAGTATCAATAGCAATCCAAGGATGACGCGAAGCAAGTAGCTATGACACATAATTCCTCCTATTCTTCTGTAGATAAACGCCAGTGTAGCCATTATATTGATTACCCAATAAAAAAAAATTATATATAATTGAATCATCGTGGCAGCTTTCGATAGAAAACAAGTGCGGGAGTAAGGGCAGAAAGGGCGTGAGAGAATAAGGGGGAAGCGTGGAGTGATGTGGAGAAGCCGGAGATGACAAGGGCCTTTGAAACTAAACTATTCCGAATAGTTAATATGTAAACAAATTACCCAGATTTAACAGCTGTTCAGGTAACTATTCAGACGTAATTCTCACACATTCGATTCGCCATCAAGTGTTCGCCGTGATACACGGCACTGAAAGTAACGGTTGTGGTTCATTAGTCGAAAACGGCGCCGCGCCGAGAAACCTCGCCAGTCTACAGCGTTACATCGTCACGCGGGGTATAGACGGCATTACTCATAGCGAATGTGACACGAGACGATATTAATATTCCTCGTATATATCATGATGTTAGACACAACGCTGCAAATATGATCTATACCCTGGACAGACGCGGATCGCAGGAACTCATCGATAAATTTACTAGCGATACAATAGGCCAAATAAACCTCAAAACGCTCACCTAAATATTAATAAACATGAATTGTCGCGAAATCAGTTAGTAAACCATTTACTATCACAAAGTGAACAAGCGTATTAAGCTGATGCGCATAGCAATCACAAAATAAGAAATCCAGACATAGTCATTCTTTCAATAACTATTCTGAAAGCTCGCGTAAGATTTTTTCGATTAGTCTAAAAAGGTGTGTTCTAAAAAGGTGCAAGCTATATTATCGTTTAAAAGATATTTTATTGGCAATTGCCAAGTGAATTTCAGCATAGAGCAGAATGGTGGCTGTTGCAGGAAAACAACTGTTGTGGCAAACACGGAAGCTGCATAACGCGTAACTGGCGATAAATGGGAAAGGCTTAATTAGCTAATTAAAGGGAGGCAATGCTGGCAATACTATATTATGAATGACGTCTGTAAGCCAGACTACGTCTGTCAAATTACAGAACCTTTAGGCCAAGCGGTTTTTAAGAAAATTTCTTCTGGGAAAAATACAAACATCGGCATAGAATTACCTGCCGTTGGTCTGATGATAATAGGCTTTACAGATTTAAGAGACCAACCAAGAATAATATCTGCCAAAATGCAGATTTCTGCGATAAGCAGTAAAAAGATAAGACATTTTTCAGGGAAAAACACAATCACCAGAAATTACTTTCTCTTTTGAGAAGCTTAACAAATCTAAGAGACCAACCCAAGGCAAATATCTGAAAAATGGCTAGGCTCTACGAGAAATGGTTTTTTGAGATTTTTAAAGAAAATGTTAACATCGGACAGACGGATGACATCCGATAAAAGAGTCAAGAAAGAGTAAAAACAAAGACAAGACTAACAATTCTCAATTGTTATGTATGGTACATACTCTTATATGGATGCAAAACATGGACCATATCAAATGTATTCATAAAAAGTCAGATATGGGGGTCTTGAGGATGGCAAAGGTCTCATGGACACACAAAATGCCAAATGACTTGATCGCAATTTTTGGTGTAAAGAAAACTAATTTATATGAACACAAAACGTAAAATGACATTCTTCGCACATTGTGATGCACAGAAACAGAATAGACAACCTAGCAGTCAGTGGCAAGATTGCGAGAACAAGTGCCAGCGAAAGAGAGAAGGACCTGCATCAAAGAATGAACAAACCCGAGCAATGGAAATGACCTTATCCACATGTGTCAAGATTGAGAGGGATGTAAGAGCTTGGCCGTCAATGGGCTGAATGAGTTACATTAGCAACTGATGCGGCGTTTCAAGCTTAAAATCCTAAGGTTCATTTTTCTACGTGTGCGTGACATGGTGTCGTTTTATGGGCCTAGTAAAAATATGACCGTTTCTTGGCTAAGAGTAAATAAGTCCAGACGTTTCGGGGGCAAATGAAAGAAGGGAAGATGTGGAAAAAAGGGAGAATAGTTAACAGAAGCACTAAAGCACAAAAATCCCAAACTGTGTATATGGAAGGGAGACGTGAGATAAATTTCCCTTATGTCGTTTTAAACTCCAGACATAGCATACTTGTTGAGTCATGTGCAAGCATGTACTTGTACTATCAAAGCACTATCTTATTATTACTACCTTATTTCTAGTGTCTATAGAACGTGATTTTTATCATTTTATATGATCTGGTATATTTTATTTAATAGCCAGACGATATACATAAACATAAATACGTGAGAATAGTCCACATTGGTTTATATATGCCCAGTTCATCCCATGGAACAATGGCTATTTAAACAGTTCAAATAGTGCATGCAGATATCTCTTTTATTCATTGTTACATCGTGAAATACACCAATTAAATCCTTGAGAAATAAAGTTACCAGCAATTTATGACTACAATCCTCATGCGACACTGTAATTTCCGCGGTTTATGGTCACACTCCGATATCACATCGTTATACAGCAGCTTTAGGTTATATACAAGCCACTATGACATCATGTTCACAGCACACACGTGGCACATCACCATTTTTCTGTGGTGCAACAATCAATGACCTTCACCTCACACGCTGTCACCACGACTTAACATATCACCTGTAGATTATGCATGGTTGCCTTTACCTCAAATGTTGTCATTTTTATATCACCCGATAACATTTTTTAAAAAGTGAGGCTAGCACTACTTACGAAATAATAAATTACACCCGATAAGGGAATATTGCAAATATAAGAAAACTCGTGTTAATCATAACCTCAGTTAGTCAATAAGCCATGATATGACTAACGCCGCAACCCATATCTCTGTCAGTTTACGTCATACGTTGCAATGATTCATGGTAATTATGTAGACTTCTCAAGCAATGTTTTAATATCCTTAACAAGCATTGTGCCGATAACAATTTTCTCACAATTCACGAGAATATTTGCAACTGTGTCTTTCACCGCGACTGTAGCAAGGACCAACGTCCCTGCAGAAAGAGTCTTGCCACAGAATTTATAGGTGGATTCAAGTGAACTTGGCACCTGAAGGAGGTTAGCCGCCTCAAAAACGCGTGAACACAGCTTGCTCGGAGTGGCATCGGCTAATTTAGCCGTGCCACTGTTTTCATTCATGCCACCGAGTTTACCTGTAAAGGAAACGAGGTACTCTACTGGGGTGTTTTACCTCAATGACAAGATTACCCCAAGGTACTTTATCCCAAGATACTTCATCACAATGTACTGGATCCCAGAGTGATTTAACAAAGGTACTGGATCCCATAGTAGTTTAACACAAGGTACTGGATCCCAGAGTAATTTAACACAAGGTAATGGCTCCCAGAGTGATTTAACACAAGGTACTGGATCCCATAGTAATTTAACACAAGGTACTGGATCCGAGAGTAATTTAACACAAGGTACTGGATCCCATAGTAATTTAACACAAGGTACTGGATCCCATAGTAATTTAACACAAGATAGTGGATCCCATAGTGATTTAACACAAGGTACTGGATCCCAGAGTAATTTATCACAAGGCACTAGATCCCAGAGTAATTTATCACAAGGTACTCGAGCCCAGAGGAATTTATCACAAGGTACTAGATCCCAGAGTAGTTTATCACAAGGTACTTCATCACAGAGTACTTTCTTGCACTACTTTAGTAGCGTTATATTTAGTTATTAGTTTAGTTATTTTTTCGTTATCTGTGATCTTACTGTATATGTCTCATTTATTTTCGACTCATTTATTACCCAGTTCGATTTTGAACTGTATTCCTAGTATTTCTAGTTAATCATAGTAACCGTAAATTTGTAAAGTGTCTCTGATAGCCCTGTGTTAAAAGGGCACTGTAAATCAACAAAATTTCATTTCATTTCATGGTATTGCACCCCAAAGTACTTTCTCGCGAGGTACTTCAACCCAAAGTATTTTATAGTTAGATACTTCATGCCTGAGTACTTTATCGCATAATACGTCATACAAAAGTACTTTACACAAGGGTCTTTAACCCGAAATAGTCCATCATGGAGTACTTTATCCCAAGATACTTATCCCAAAATTTGCAGTGGAATTAATGAATAGAACATAATGAAATAGCGTGCAAATCAGGTACCTTGTTGGGTGTTGAAGTCAGCTTCACTCATCGTGTGAGGCTGTAAGAGTTCACCGACGGGACAGCTGATGCTCAATTTATGCTTCTTGTCATTGGCTGTGAGCATGAACTTCGCCGGCTGCGTTGTGTCGTTAAAATCAATCGACATGAGCACTTCGGTTGTACTTCCCGCACCCAACGTCGCTATCAAAGAATAAGAAATGCATCGCATATTCAGAAGAAAGTCAAGAGTTTTAATCACTGCTCAACACAATACACCGCAGGCAATAACTTTAACCATGAACTTAAGGTGAAGTGCAACATTCCACATTATAGATCGCAAGTATGAGTATCAAAAGAGCCTGTCAAATGCAACTTACAATGTTTATGCCCGCTATTCAGCGCAGAAACAACACCTTAGACACTGGTATACCCATCAAAGATGACATCAAACATCTACCCATTTTAGAGACGGGTAAACTCCAGCAATCTGGGATAAATAACAATAGTAAAACTTTATTTAGAGTGCTGAATTATCCCTTGGTCAATAATGACAAGATGATGTCGACGACACTTTACAATGTTATGACCTAAAAAACATAGACTAAATAAGGTTATGTGCAATTTCAGGAGTACTGCAATGCCTAGTGGTGGTTTTACACTTGTATAAACTTGTACAATATACACATACCATACAGCCCGCATTAGAGGTCGCATCAGTATATACGTCACACCCCTTCTCCAGAACCTACTTTTCCTACCTTAGAAGATTTATGTGTTAAACAAATTTAATTGGTTTGTGTAAATGATTGAAATAAAACTTACCATCAAATTCCCGGCATTTCTAGTCGTTTTGCGTTTGTTTACGCCATTATGCTTGGAATGTGGAAGTACTGAGCTGTCAGACTGCTGTACGATCGATTTACCATAATATACTCACTATTCGCACAATATTTTAAAATTTTAAATTCCTGACAAAAAAATAGCAAAAACACTGCCACCACAACAGTAAAACCGAAAACAAAGCGAAAATTATCGTTGCAGACGTCTGCATGCGGATCACGTGCCGTGACGTGTGCACCAGTAGCGGCGCGTCACTACGCATATTGATGGTTTGCATATACAAATTTTTATTACATAGATTTTAATATTTTCGATAGACTCACTTGAAATTATTTGTCTGGGAATGCATCTGTGGGTCACAATAACGAAAACTGCTCATAGAGAAGTTTTTTATTGAATCTATTTCGATATTTAATTAGCGTTTAAATTCACATTTTAGCGTCAAATCATTGGGAAGACTACCTTGCATTTACTGGTAATAAAACTCGATTACGCAAATATAAAGTTCACTCGCCCATCATTGTAAAAGCTGTCATAGCGTGATATCAACAACAACACGGAGGTAACAGAAAAATGACAATTAACGTCAATTTTTCAATAAAAATGGTTAAGTCTGGCATAAAAGTCGCACCCCCTCTACAAGCGTGATAAATGTGGTATAGGAAGTGCGACTTATAAGGCGGGCTGTACGGTACTTACAGTGATGACTACTTTGAATAATGAAGAATAAAATGTGAATTTAATAATAAATGTAATAACTTTCTGTGGGCCGACATCAAAAAGTCGAGTGACATATTCGAACTCGCTACATTTCGAGTTCAGTGCTTCTACCACTCAAATGCGTCCCCTGTCCCTGCAGCTAAACCAAAAATGCCTCTCATGCCGCAGGTCTTGAAAGAACTGATTCTTTATTAAGCCAATATTTTAACACAAATGAGGTTTTTGGCCATTAAAATAGCAGATATGTGATCAAATCAGTTATATACACACCAATTGGGGGGAATTCCTGTATCATCAGACCCGCTGGCAATATCTACAATAATAAAGATAAAGAATTCCGGAAGTAGAAAAATATACGTATATCACAATAGTGTGAATAGAACAATTTGTATGTGTATGTGACTGCATTTAGAAATAAACAGAAAGACTATTTACACAAGTAGATTGCAGGTTTTATACAGACAATTGTAGTTTATGGCGATGATACTAGATCATGTAAAACTTAATCAAAAATACGATTGAAAAACACACGCCATGTAACTGCAACGATTTACTAGCAGCTGAGGTACAACGGAAATCAGCAGCCGCTGACATTATTGGTGTTTATGTGATAAGCAGACAGTCAACTGGTATGTTTATCTACTCAAATGTGCTGCACATTGTCCAAATTTTCAAAGAACAACAAACTTGGAAATAAGGCAACTTTTGTGATTCATCAAATGACAATATATAAAAGACAATAGGCATTGTTTTAGTAATAATTAGAGACAATATATTGAATAGTATCCAATAGTACTGTATCCAATATGTTATTTAATACTGCATCTGATACATTACTCAATACTGTATCTGATACAATTGCAATACTGTATCCGATATTTTACTCAATATTGCATCTGATACATTACTCAATACTGTATCTAATACAATTGCAATACTGTATCCGATATTTTACTCAATATTGCATCTGATACATTACTCAATACTGTATCTGATACAATTGCAATACTGTATCCGATATTTTACTCTATTGCATCTGATACATTACTCAATACTGTATCTGATACGTTATGCCGTACTGTCTCCGATACACTACTCAATATTGTATCTGATATGTTATTCAATACTATATCTGATAAATTACTCAATACTGTATGATACATTACTTAATACTGTATCTTATACGTTTTTCAACACTGTATCCATTATGTAAATCTGTATCCAATAAAATATGCAATACAGTATCCAAAATGTTATGCTATTATGTATTCAATACAATATGCGATACTGTATCCAAAAGTGTATGTTATGTATGTTGTATGCAATGAATACAGTATGGACAGGTGGCCTAGTGCTGCACTTGAACTTCTAGGTTCAGGTCTCTGTTTTAGCCAGTTTACGTTTTTGCGGCTTTTTGCGACTAAAAGTGTGTTAGATCTCGCCAATAAGTGACGCTACCTTTATTCAATGACATCGTGTATACCACGGTGGAGTAGCATTGTAAGAAGCCAATGATGACTAAGGCAGTTAGTTTATCTAAGCCTATCGTGGCATTCATTCATATACATACATATTATATTCATATATAGTGTATTTAAACTGTATCCAATACTCCATCGAATGTACGTTGCTGTAACTCATCTAAAATTTTTTTTAATGGCGTTAAAATTCAGCAGAATTGCGAGGTACAAAAGCATGTTATTTACATGGGTTTATGAAATTGCGACTGACTTGAGAGGGCCATTTAGCGAATCACTCAGCCATAACCAGAAAAATACCTCCCTAATAGTGCCGTCACACTATGCGATTTGTTGGCCAACTTGTATGATCAGAGTCGGTGCCAACAAATCCTCGCAAAAAAAAGCCCCAACACTGCGATAAAAATTGTGGGTTTGAAAGATCGAAACTCTCAACTTGTTGCAAAGATTTGTTGGAAGCTTCAACCAATGTTGAGATCAGGATATTCTTGCTCGAATTTCATTGAATTTCGTTTGATTATCGATTTTCTCAATTACCACTGACCACAAACTATAGACCGTCTGCCAAGTGCCAAGTATTACGTAATTTCGACTAAGGTCTGAAACTTTTTTCAGGTAAAAATACAAACATCAGCAAAGAATTCAGAGCTCTGCAACAAGCGGTTCTTGTGAAGATTTTTAAAGTAAAAATACAAACATTGCCAGATATTACTTCCCCTTGGTTAGAAGATGGTAAGCTCAACACATCTAATAGTGGATTTACATCATTCAATTACTCGGATGCGTTTCCTGCCTCCGACCTCCAACTCCAACTCCCGCCGCCGATTTTCCACCAAAAATGGAACAATTTGGAATTTCGGTCTAGTTATCAATTTTCAGAAGCAGGAGCGGTAAATCGGAAGCTTCAACCAATGAACGAATAGTTTTAAGCACGTGACCCTAGCAGTATCCTGTTTTACTTGGTTACGAGATGGTGCCTAAATTGGATTTAAAATTGCCTTCGTGTCTTCGATTAACTTCATCACTAGTCGCTACTGCGGTCGTCCATTTTTTAACTACGTGGTATCATGTGACGAATATTTCACGCGAAAGTAATGAACGAGCAGGAGAGCCAGGCGGATTGTGTAAATGACCTTCCCGGTGGAGTGCTACACGGAGGCGGGAGTCCGATCCGATCAATCAGACAGATGTAAATCCAGTATTAGAGACCAACCCAGATATGAGAATATCTGCCAAATGAAAGTTCTATGATAAATGTTTAAGACTTAATAAGAAAATCTTAACATCAGATGGGCAACAGATGAATTCTGATCAGAAAGGCAGGGGCTCATGTGAGCTAATGAATATTATTGGAACTGTATATTTACCCGTAGCATTTGAATGAATCTTCAAGAATATGCAGTTTTATACAGATTATGGTTAACATATGCTTTATCTCGAGTGTCAGTACTGTTTTCCATATATAACTAGTGACTGTACCTTGTTGGTTATGGAGATGTTACTGATCGGTTTGTCCGATGTGTTCGTAAAAAAAACCTGCACCGAGACCATCTTCGGAGAGAATATGGAGATTGTGCGCGGAAACTTGTAGGTTGCTGAGAGACCGGATCCGGTGATCCGATTGAGGAGTTCGTGAGACTTCGCCTCAATGGAACTCGCTAAAACGATCTGTGGATGGTGGAACAAAAACCATACCCTCTATCAAATGCTTTATCATTAACCCTCAGCCATCTGTTGTCACAGAATTGTGTTGCTATAGTAATGAGACGTGCAGTTGTCAGAGCGGTAAGGGTTAATGCATGAATTTGAAAAACACTTAGAAAAGACAACGTAAAAACACCTGATACCCAGTATACTTGATATATGAAAGCTTGTGTTAATCCTTATATAGTTAGTCAGCAAGGTGTTACCTTTGTATTTTCATAAAAAGTGTGACATTTATATATATAGCACTTATAAGCTGCTGTTAAATGATGGTTTACAAAAAGTCATTTGGGATGGTATCTCTCTAAGATGCCAGCAAGCCCCTCACAAATATACTTTCCCAGTGTATATTAATTCGTGTTGCCTCAGATAAATTTCATTGGTACTTATTTATGATTAGATCGACCAGAGCAACTGGGATAAAGTAAGTTGCCCAAGGATACAACAGGAACAATAGGCCAAAGAGGCCGCAAGACGATCACCTGAAAAAGAAGAAAGAGAAGAAGACAAAACAGGAGGCCATCTTGATATTAGAACGAGAAGACAAAAAGGAGACTGCTTGATATCAAAAACAATAGGCCAAAGGGACCTCACAATACCCAATACGATACTGAAACAAGACGATAGGCCAAAGAGACCCGACAATACCCATTACGATACTGAAACGAGACAAGAGGCCAAAGAGACCTGACAATACCCATTACAACACTAAAACAAGAAAATACACATATGTGGAAAAAACCTAGGCTGAAATCGCATCTAATTGCCAAAATAGAGATACCCTAAACAAATCTGAACGAGACCTACACAGACAATATCTGTAAAATGGCAGACCTTCGCACTAAGCAGACATGAAAATAATATTTTCAAATAAAAAGTCGACAGAAATTACCCTCCTTTGCACCCATGACGAGATGCTGAACAAATCCGGAAGATAAAAGATACTAACCCAAGGACAATATCTGCCAAATGGCAGACCCCTGCGGCAAGCGGTTAAGAAAAAAATTTTTCATAGAAAATACGAAAATCGGCATAAGTTACTTCCCTTAGGTGCAATGATAAAATTATGAACAAATCTAGAAGACGAATCCAAGGACAATATCTGCCAAATAGCAGATCTATGCGATAACCGGTTAAGAAAAAAAATTTCTTGAGAAAAAATACGAACATCGGGAAAAGTTACCTCCCATATCAACGATGATACCATGAGCATTTCTAGAGGAAAATAACCCAAGGACAATATATAACAAAAAGCAGATCTCTGCGATAAGCGGTTTTTGAAAGGAAGATTCAGGAAAATGCCAACATGGGCAGAAGTTACTTCCCCTAGATGCGATGACGATACTATGAACAAATCTAGAGGAGACCAACCCATGGATAATATTTGCCAAATAGCAGACATCTGCGCTAAGCGGTTGTTCGAAAGATTTTTTAAGAAAAAAATACGAACATTGGCAGAAGTTACTTCCCCTAGAAGCAATGACTATACCATAAACAAATCTAGAGTTGACCAACACAAGGACTATATCTGCCAAATAGAAGACCTCTGCGATAAGCAGTTCTTGAGAACATTTTTTGAGAAAATTTTAACATCAGTTGGACGGACGGACAGACAGACAGACAGAGGGAAGAGGGACGGATGATGGACAAGCTCCGATAAGAAAAGCTCACTGAGCATAAGCTCAAAAAATATAGTCCGCATATTCACACCCTCCACCATCTGGTTTGTAGGCTGGCGCTTTACGCGAAGAGCTATCCCATTCCCAAGACTTGTTGTAGTCACGAAAAATTCATTCGAATCAGAGTGTAACATTGTGCACAATGATTACTAATGTAAACTGTGTTTGACAGCTCAAATGATAAGTACCTTAGATCTGGAGACAAATAGCAATTTTTTCCTCAAAACCTTAATTTATGTTTTTAAGAATGTAGCAACAGCCTAGACGCCATGAGCACATGATATTTTTTTACATAAATATTTTACAAGGTTGCGTACACTAGCGTTTGATCTCGGGTCTTCCAAATTTCATAATCTAACTATATAATGAGTAGACTACGTTCACCCATGCAATTTCGATGAACAATGCAGTAAAAATAAATGAAGGACCATAATTCTGGACGGTATTGTTCAGTATGAAATAACTGTAATAAGTACTGTAGCAGTTGGTGTGGGTTCATCCAGCAAACTTGGTCGACTCGAATCATCGCTGGCTTGAATCGGTGTTAGCATGTTACCAGCTATCATCGAAACAGTGGTAGAGGGCTGTGTCTTGGATATGTCTGCAAGTTCAATAAACCATAACCTTTATTAAAAATGGGTGAGCTATTTTTCGTTACCGTGAACACTAGTCACTTTTGGACAAGTAAACGATACAGGCATTAGTACTGTTATTAGCCTAGAGAGTTTCGCTAAGTTTGTCAGTGGTGGAAAATATTCAAAAAGAAATTATGGAGCATCCAGTATTAGATGACAAAAAGCTCTTTATACCCAAATTTCTTAATCGTATTCATTGCTGTATGAAGAAAGGTATGACACAATGCAACTACCACTACCCTGCTTTACTCCGACGTTATCGCATTGTTCCCAACTGTGCGTTTTGTTATCTAATTCTTTTGTCAGTTTTTCTTGTGTTTTCATTGGACAGTTGTGCTCTACCTTCTGTATATAGACCTGCGTTGTAATTCTACTTTCACCACCTGATGAAGTGTAGTGTTTATGTGAAAGCTCGTGATCAATAAACCAGTTAGTCTATATAAAAGGTGTTGCCCTTTATCTTTATAGTTACCCTGCCATGGTTTGAGCCCAAATGAGTATAAATGAATTTTTAATGTTTGTGATGTTCATGGCCACTATCGCGATGGAATGCTGACAGTTGGACCGGCGAGCAGATTCATTTTGTATTAGGCTTTTCTCTAGCAATTATTACGAGAAATAATAATATTTTAGACTATGTAATTAACTAGAGAAAGAGATTATAGGGAGCCTATATTATGCATGATAGTAAATATCACACTGAAATTATGTGTTCCACATTAACGTTAATTCTATGTAATAAGCCAGAGGTCCACTAGTTTTAAAGTTTGTCACAAACACATTCCTGCCACAATAGATGAGTACTGCATTTTAGACAAGAGGAAAACTCTATAATTTGTAAGATATATAAGAAAAAGACTGCAATAACAAAAATTATATAAGAAAATAATGAATGAGGAAATTACATTATTGACTGAGTAGTATTGTTGAGTGGATAGGTAGATCATTGAGCAGGTCACTAATTAGGTCATTAAATCACTAAGTCATTGACTCACTAAGTACATTATGGACTAAGTAAATCACTGAATCAGTTGAGATGGGTCATTGACTCAATAAACTTAAATAAGCTTAGTCGTAAACTCACTAAGTAAGTCATTTACTCAGTACCTAGGTCAGTTACTGAGTAACAAGGTCATTGCCTCATTAATCAGGTCACTGACTAAACTTGAAGTCTACGGTCATACCATCATCCAAGTCCAGTAACAGGTCAGATGGTTGCTGTGAGACTGGTTTCTTGGTTGATTTTTTACCCCTGGGAGCTGTTACAGTCGGAGCGGGGATTTTCTTTTCTGGGACAACCATCAATTTAGGCTTCTCGACTTCCAACTGGGTCTGACAAATGAAAATTGGTATTAAACTACAAATTAATTGTAGTCATTTAATTGATGACATTGATACGTTATTGATGGATGTTAGATCAATGCTGTCTAGTGCCTGGGATGATACGTTATTGATGGATATTAGATCAATGCTGGTCTAGTGCCTGGGATGATACGTTATTGATGGATATTAGATCAATGCTGGTCTAGTGCCTGGGATAATACGATATTGATGGATGTTCGATCAATACTGGTCAAGTGCTTGGGCCGATATGATGGTCGATATATTGTGACGTGACGTTAGATCAATGCTGGACCAGTGACTAGATTGATATGATTTTGATGGATGTTACATTAATACTGGCCAAGTGGGCCTATATAAGAGATAGCTAATTTATGGTAATTAGACATCAACTGTCACTATCAACAGCATATACTCATATAGAGAAAAATTGGTAGAAATGTGAAATATCCGAGGTGCAACGATGCACATTAAGCGCAATATTTATGACAACAAGGCAAATGACAAGAATTTTTTGGCAAAATTGCAAAAATCAGCAGGAACTACCTCCTATTGCTCGGATGATGATACCCCGAACAAAGGTTTTTTGAGAAGATTTAAGAAAATGTTAACATCTGATGGAGGGATGGACATAATCCGATCAGTAAAGCTCATTGAGCATAAGCTCATGTGAGCTAAAAATACCAATAGAATACCTTTGTCTGGTTGTCTGCCTCTTCTTCGGTTTCAGTTTCACTTTCGGAACTGCTTTCTTCGGTGTATCCATCATCACTTGAATCATCGTTCTTCTCAGAATCTTCCCTCTTCTTCACAGTCTCTTCCTCCGATGACTGCGAAGAATCACTTTTCTCCGAATCGGAATCTCTTTCCTCTTGGCTCTCATCATTCTTATCTTCTTCATCAGCACTATCTTCACCACTACTACTTTCACTATCACCTAAGCAAATAACATTCGGGTGTAAGCGAAAATATGATCACTGTCCCATACACTCCTCCACTCAAACCACCCTACTTACGACAACCCCACTGCACTCAACACTATACACCCCGTCGCACTCGCCACTAAAGCCCTGCCGCACTCACCACTATACACCCCGTCGCACTCACCACTGAACGCCCCGCCGCACCCATCACTAAACGCCCCGCAGCACCCATCACTAAATGCCCTGCTGCACTAACCACTAAATGCCCCGCCGCACTAACCACTAAATGCCCCGCCGCACTCACCACTAAACGCCCCGCCGCACCCATCACTAAATGCCCCGCCGCCCTCACCACTAAATACCCCGCCGCACTCACCACTAAACGCAACACCGCACTCACCACTAAACGCCCCGCCGCACCCATCAATAAATGCCCCACTGCACTCACCACTAAATGCCCCGTCGCACTCAGCACTAAACGCCCCGCCGCACCCATCAATAAATGCCCCGCCGCACTCACCACTAAATGCCCCGTCGCACTCACCACTAAACGCCCCGCCGCACCCATCACTAAACGCCCCGCAGCACCCATCACTAAATGCCCCGCCGCACTAACCACTAAATGCCCCGTCGCACTCACCACTAAATGCCCCGCCGCACTCACCACTAAACGCCCCGTCGCACTCACCGACCCATCCCACTCACTGCCGCACTCACCACTATACACCCTGTCGCAC
>WURV02129648.1:0-19146 GCA_011762755.2 Epimenia babai
CCGGCGTGTCCATATTGTACGTCGTCGCCTTTTTCTAGCCGCTATGAGTAGTTCAGTCGATGCTCTGACTACGCCTGTTGTCACAATTGGAAGTTCAGGTTCAGAATCATCGTCATCGTCGGTTATGTTAGGAGGAAAGTAATCGGAGTGTGGCAAACAGCACGCCGCGATTATGGAAACTACACTATGTCACGTAAAACATTCGCAGCGCAGGTATTTTGCCGCGTGTATTCAAGTGTAAACACTCGCTGCATCGAGATTCACTGCGGTGAAATTTCTGTCAGATATAAATATCTGAGTGTAAACGGCCTATTAGAATAGAACCTCACTCTGGTTAATTAGTATTGAGTGGGGTACCTGTACTGAATGCAGTACATGTGTATAAATGACTACTTCTGTGTAATCACACTGATAGTACTTAGTAGTTCCAGATGTTGGAAACAAATTCTAAAGATATCTTAAGAATCGGTTAGGTACTATCATTTGTCTGCATATGGCGAAGCAGATAATGGAGCGGTCAAACCACACGAGTTGTAAATGAAAGATCGTGGCTTTGAAACCAACTGCTGGGTAGCTTTTCTGCTATGGGCTTCAGCAAGTCATTTATCGCCAACTGCTAGAGTAAAGCTGTTTCTAAAATGGTTAGAAAATGGTTATCGCTCATGGGTGATATGCGAGTATCAAAGGTATTGTATATACATTGAATAGCTACCATAAACGTTCATTGTGAACCGCATCTAAGAGCCTTTTTAGCTGATACTTGTTGTCTATATATGTTGTACTAGACCTTTACACTTGCAACTATCACAACTTTTACATTCTCCCTATTAATTGTTTAGATTCATAAAATACGATTATAATTGTAATAAGATTTTTCCATTATTTTGACGCGATTAATGAAGATTTGTGAAATGATGATCGGTACCTCCACTGGTTAACATGATAGAAATGCACTGAAAATATGAAAAACCTTGCCCATTATCTGGAGGTCGTAGGTTTGGGCCCAATGCAAGGGACGTTTACAATCTGTGCATTCTCTCCGAAGGTTGATAAAAATGTAATTTCGGTTGATCAGTGATATACAATTTCATACTTATTATATGATTCATTGACCATCATAACTATGTAGGGGGCAGCTGGCGTAGTGGTTAGATCGTTTGACTTTGAATCTAGTTTTTCCCTCACCCCTTATAAGTGAGGCTAACCAAATTGTCGTGTTAACCACATAGGCTAGCTTTGTAAAGGGTCCTAAATGAAATTGGCCTACACAGCGATTACTTCGGTAGTCAGCCTATGAATAAATAAATGAATAAATCCTAACTATGTATAGTTGTAAACTGCACTAACATTGTTGGTGTAGTTAAAGGACGTACATTGAGGCTAGCCAGTACATGTACGGCTATGTACCGTTCATAGACTGCTAGCCAAGATCGCACACTCATTTTGTTTTCAGTATGTCAGCGAGAAGATTGGTGGAGCCAAAGGCACAGAACTGGATGATGACTTTCTTGAAATGGAGCGGGTAGGTTTATATTTCATAGTCATGCAACACTTATTGTATTAACATGTTGAATTTTGTCAGTCAATATTGGCAAATTAATTACAAATATCAATTTTGTCGTTACAGGTTGGATGAGAGTGTATTCATGTATTAATGGGTTGACCATGAAGATGGTTGCACGAACCCTGGAGTTGATTGATAACAGTCTATTTTTGTGTGTAATGCGTCAATTATCATCAATTATTATCCTTTTATTGGTACAAGGTACATAGGTTATTTGTAAGTGTAGAGTGTCGATTTATGGCTCGTTATTGCGTGTTAATTTTCATCTGAGAGAGACGGTCTGTTTTCGTTGTGTTGTTAGAACTTCATGTTGGATTCATCCTTTGTCATACTGAGTCAATACTGTCTCGATGTAGTATGGTGCTCGAGACATTTGTATAAGTAGGAGACGCCACTTTGATGGAGGGGAGTTTCCCTCAAGTAGATATTTGGGGCGTATGCGCGAGATTTTCACTTTCATTGTGTCATTGTGTTTGCAAAGAGTTGCATTGGCCATGAGTATAGAAGCTCCATTCCCCATATCTCCGATTATGTATCATCTACTTGATGTTTTTTAAATTGTAGATTTAAGACGTCTGAGTCATCTAGCAAGTTCGCGGTTTATTACACTCAACAACGCGTTTTGTTTTCAATATCTCTTTGTTACTTTGACCAGTGTAATAGTGATAGGAATGCATGATTCAAAGCCATCAGATATACCTCCTTCCTAATTTTGCAAAGTAATTAACTCTTTTGTTACGTGATATGCCATTGTAAAGGGAATCCATTTTGAAGTTAACGCTGTTTTATGTGTGATATATATGTTGCTAAAAATCTGATATCTGCTATGGCAGTTTTCAACCGAGTATATGCTCCATATATGGTGTACAGTAAAATCAGTCTAACATGTTTCACCTCATATTACCTAGTGCACCTTAAAAAATAAAAGAAAAAAGTAAAAATCATAACAGTCGAATCATTCATAGGAGTAATGGTTGTATTTCTTCCTATGTATTGGGGCAGTCATATTTCAGACAAGCTCCATAAGTTTGAAGAGTATCAATATTACAATGTCCATAGATTTTTGTATGGTAATGTCCAGGAGTTAATCATTAATGTATGGCTCAAATAACCGAATAATTTCGGTGATTCCCCTATTGCTGATCATTTTAGATGTTATATTCTATTCTGAACATTCAGGAGAAAATGAACCGTTGTCAGCGTTAACTGTAAATTTCTGGAAGTTTTAATCAAGCAAACACTTTGATGATTCTTCAGAAGAATGCCTGAAAAAACAGTCTGGTTTTTCACATTCCTGCCCTAATGTCATTTTTTAGATATTTCAATGTTTCATTTCATTAGCAATCGTAGCAATTCATTTTTTTTATTTCTAGTCTTTTTAGCATCTTTTTCTGTAATCTTCTTCCGTCTCCATAGCAACGCACCATGAGAGCATATGGCTTTTTACTTAGTACATCTACATTATTTCTGCCTTATTTAGGGAGTCAAACTACGCCAGTTGTTCCATTTATTTAATTCTGGACCATCTATATGTTTATTAGATAATGATCGGTACATATCCCTATTGGTGTGTTTGGACTGTCTAATGTCTATATATAATAGATTTTGTTTTTAGTAAACTTTTTGTGTAATGTGAAATTGAGAAATCAGTGGTTAGAGAAACAATTATCCCGTGTGACATGTCGCTGATATCAGAGCAGTCACATGGCGACCGAGTGATATTGCGAATGTCATGTTTATTTGCTGGTGACAAAGGTACACCAAGATACGATACGCTGCCACAGTCCACAGTTACATATCATTATGTTGATTTATAATGCCTCGCCTCTGACGTCATGTTAGTCTCGCTATATGCCCACTTACTGCGGTGTGCATTAGCATCTGATAATAGCTAACCATCTCTCATGGAGTGGACGATTATGCGGATTGATTATGCGATATATAGCAGGACACGACCATCACGCTGTGCTTGCTGGATGTAATAAGAACTGCGAGGGTATTTGTCACAGAACGCCGGCATCCGTCAAGCATGGATGTCGTGCTATACTCCAGATACTGCAATGAATGATCAGGGTTAATGAATGCGTGTTTTCTGGGGCCCCTGATTATATTGTACTCATGACTGTGGGTACCCACGCTGATTGCTATATCCTCATTTTACTTCAAAATTGTACATCAAAAATACAGATCTGCGTGGCTGAAAAATGCAAAAAGTCATATAATTGAATTATATTTTTGCAGAAAACTGATGTTATGGTGCAGATGACGGAAGATGTCATATCAAGAACACATGATTACTTACAGCCCAATCCAGGTGAATCTCAATGTATGGTGCTGATTTTAACTCATTTCTTTATTCCAATCTAAGGTCATTTGTCTATATACACAACTATCTGGTCAATATTACCAGTTTTAACTAAGCTATTGGAATTGGATGTCGTTACTCCATTCAACTCATATGTAATTGCGTATGCGGTGGTCATATCTCGGGTTTGTTCAGGGTGTTGTCGTCTGATCAAAGGGAGATTATTTCTGCAGATTTTTTCCCTCAGTTAAGTCTCAAATACTGTTTAGCATAGAGCATATTTCGCATCCCTTCAGTCATCCATCATATTTGTTCAGGGAGTTCAACGATATATATCATCAAAACTGGCATTACTTGAAATTCAATCGAAAAACTTATACATGCCGAGTTCTTATAACTTACAACAATACCCCCTGTATTTAACTATGGTCTGACTTTAATCCCTAACAATTTTAACAGAATGAATTAATTATATATTCTCAAAGTATTTTCAGTATTGAATAAAGATCAGAAATTAATTACTTAGGCTTTTTAAAATTGGCCGAAGTTAAATTTTAAATGATTCACAAATTGCCTTATTACTCCCTCACTACAGTTACTAACATAACTGTTTCGAGATTTTTTTTATGCTATAACTATCAAACAATTGCTCTCATTGTTTATATGTACTCATAATTCATAGACCTATTTATTTATCTAATTCTCTGTTCTGGCTGCAGCCTCCAAGGCTAAAATGATCGCTCTGAATTCGATGGCAAAGTTGCGGGGTAATGCGAAGAATACTCTCTACCCACAACCTGAGGGCCAGCTTGGTGATGCCTTTGTCAAATATGGCAAGAATTTTGGCGAGGAAACCATTTTGGGTGAAATTTCTTATCTATATCTTTAATTTCAAATAGGGTTTGGCATACTTGGAAAAATACTCGGCATTTTCAGAAAGATGAAGATGTTTACGTGTAAAATATTCAATTCATCCGCACCCATTAACTTTGTTTATTCTTCTCTATACGTGCACACATAAGAATACACAAGATTAACCAGTGCTCTTGTCCATAAGTTAATATTGATATTGTAATTTTTGATTCCAGTATAATGACATATCGCCGTTAGGTTATATGGTGTCGGTGTGTAGAGATGAATAGAGCATGATGGGATACCAGGATACGGTCGGTCATTGTTGAACTGTACTTTAAGAATCATAAGAATCATTGCTGTCATGTCCGAGCTCAAAGAGACGACTATCTTTAACAATTTGGAAATCCAATGCCGTCTGGTGTGGGGTAAGATTCTGGGAATGTGGCAAGGTCGACGATACAGAACATATACAGAACATTATATTGTCATTTGTATACCACACTAGCTCGATATGGATGTAGTGCTCAGTGGCAGTGTAACAAAGTACAATATCATTATAACAAGTTAGAGCACACAAGTGCGTGATTATAATTTTAATGACCAGGCAAAACTATACTGTCAAGTTCAGAAAGTGGGTTAGTTAGTCTGCGATAATAAACGCCACATAAATATTTTACTGTATATTTACTGTAATGTCATTTCGTGATTAGTTTTCCTAACTCAATCTAAATGTGCACACTTTGAAGTACCCTTACCGCTCCCATTGCCTGTATATAAGTGTTGACTTTTGGTCTTAAACTACCTACCCATATAGCCATGGCCGGATCTTACTGTTGGACCCATATTTCCAATAACACTATATTAAATCCCTGGATTATGCATTCATACACACAAACTAGCCTGTAGAGACAGGGACAATGTGAAACTTGGCATGAGCTGCGTAGTTATCTCTAACGTAATTATCCCTGGTTATTTTTGCTAATTTTTATATCGAGAGTTTATAAAAATAGAGATTCATTGGCTGTTGTCCCCCCCCCCCCTAGCTATAGTATTGGCTGTAGAGCTGTGCAGTGGAAGACGATGACGTTTTACCGTCTTTATGTCAACGTAGCGCCGATCAGGGCATGGGCAATGCAATAACGCTAAATCTCCAATCTCTGTTTTATTAGCTCACCTAGGCTTATGCTAAATGAGCTTCTAGGATCGGACTTTGTTCGTCTGTCCGAAGCTAACATTTGGTTTAAAAAAGTTAAAAATTTTCATTTTCAACAAGCTCAAATTTTCTAAATGTTTTAATGTTTCAGAAGAGTATTTTTCGGCTTGTTTTAATATCTGACTGAGTGTTTTAAGGCCTCTTTGGTTACTTGTTTCAATATTCGAGTGTCTGGAGGCTTTGTTTTTTTTTCTTTTTTAGTTTTTGTTTCATTTTGGATTTTATATATTTTGCGTCAGTTTTTTTTTAGTTTTCAATTTTATTCAAGCATTTCATGTGCTTCTGTTATTCGACATTTTTTATTCTTTCTTTGTTTTTTGTTTTTCTTGTTTATTTTTTTCAATCGTCAGATGAGTATTGTGACATCTTTTGCCTTTCTTGTTAAGAAAATATGCTGATATCCAAAAGTTTAGTTTCCATTCTTTTCATCCAAGACGAATTCATATTGTTTATTCTGTTTTTGTGTATTTACCCTCTTGGGTGATGGCTGATTTTATTTTATTATAATAGCGAGCCATGTTCAGAGAAACAATAACCAAGGACTTACTGGCGGTTCATTCGTTCAAGTTCTGAATTGTTAGTGGAGCAGTCAGTCTAGGAGTCGATTAAATTCACCTAATATGTTGCACGTATCCCATCATCAGATGCGAATGCTGATACACACCTGTGTTACTCTATCTCTCGACTAGAATCCAGAAGACCTTGGATCGATTCTTGCACTAGCCACTTTACTACCTGTGGCGTCTATCAAGCAATAAGCACCTTAGACTCCATCTGCCAATGGGGCCTTCGTAGCCCTTCCTGTGTGTTTGTAAGGGATTTTTCCCCTGATATGGCTGTGTTTTGGATACTATTTGGATGTTTCGGTCGACTACTGCTCTGCTATCACATCATATCATTGTGAATAATCTAAACTATCGTAAACTTAGCCAAGTGTGTAACCCATATGGACTCTTTAGGCATGCATAACTAGTGGCGAGAATGGACGAAGGTCAAGTATCTACCCTTGTAACTGAGGCTAATTCGTTTGTCATATAAAGAATGCCATACACACAATAACCTTGGTGATCAGCCTATTACTAACTGACTAACTAACTGACTTCATCTCAGTTCTTTGAATACGAAAAAAAGGCGAAACCTTATAGGCTAATCGAGACATGAGACACTCTTTAAAGTAGTCTCATACATACAAATGTTTGGATAACTTCTCTCCATTATTCAATGTTTCATTCTTGTTTTTTAAGCTCGGATGTCTATCCTGATATTTAGTTTATTGAATGCAATTTAATCAAATATTATACATACCTGTTTGAGAAACACTCAGTAAAAATTACCTATGACAGTATTGTTTTAAATAATTGCGCATGGTAGACAAACATCGCTTCCGTAACAAGGTTATTTTGTCAAATCTAGGATTAAAGTTGGCTCTCAAACACATTTCACTTATGTAAAATTCTGGACTCTCTGTAGTTAGCCATCAATATATTCGTAGGCCTAAGTTATAAACATTCACCTAAATAGACAGTATACATAATTATGGAGAGCATTCTTAGATGAGACAATAGAAAAAACGAAGAAATATCAAAAAAAAATTGGTGATAAATGGGCAAATTCAAAATAAAAAGTTTGTACAGTAAAAAACCCCCATCTATAAGAAGGTGGTTTAACCCCGAGAACAAGCTTTTAGAGATTATCAACGAATGGATCGGAGTTTCTTGGCTTATTATCTGAGAGCAATGTTAAATAACTTTGTTTTGGGTTTACTTTTGAATTGGCTAACAGATTTAGAGTTTTGATTCTCAACCAGTAGTGCAATAAAGAGGGAGGGAGGCAGCAATATACTAAACACGGTCACCCAAATTGGCATGTTTTGTATGAAGAACTGTGAGCGTGAGAAAAGCGGGTTAAGTATTCAGAGAATTAGATAGAGATTGTCAAGGATGGACAAGAAGGATCCATGCTGCGTATACATTTGTATGTTGACAAGGCAGGCAGTAGATTGAGCGAAGAACTGGAGTGATGGGGGAGTCATGAGAAGTGTGAAAGATATTCGAGCGACGCTGTTCTGTAAATTCTTTAGTCGAGAGAGTTCAGTAGCTGGCAGATTGTCATCAAGTGAATTACTTCTGTCAATTTGTGGTGATGGGAGCGTGCACTAATACTTCACAGAGTTCATGTTTCTGGTAGTCAAAGATAGATCGACTGTTACATATGCATATATAAGAAAAGTTTGAGATATTTGTTTCTGTAGGTTGATGGTTGTCGAATATTATACCATTCTGAACCTGATTAGAGGCTGTGATGGCTCTGTTTCTAATTGTGATGGAGATTTTCGGAAGTAGAGTGGTAGAATAAAGTAAAGGGATGAGGATGAACTCAGTTTCTATCAGGTTGATTCTTACTTTATTTGCGGTCATCCAGTTGAAGCTTTCATCGACACATGAAGTTCATTTTGAAGTGAGTTTCACGGGATTCGAGGTCTTTAGTGTTGGCCATAGTTTGGTATTGTCAGCGTAGAACATGTGATCAGTGCCATGTTTATCGATGATGTCCCTAAGTGGAGTAATATGCGTGGCGTACTACAAGACGGCCAATTACACTACCTTGTGGGACACCGTAAGTTAGGCGATGAGGCATTGATTTGTAATCGAATGTTCTAATGACAGAAGGTCGATCTTCCACACAATTATTGATCTAAGTAAGAGCTTTGCTGGAAACATTGAAGAAAGATCTAAGATGATTTAGGAGAATGTTGCGGTAAACCATATCAAAAAGCGACGCTGCACATGAAGAAGTATGAGAATGATATCAATTATCTGGATACTCTAACCCTAAATCTCATTACTCTTTACTAGTATTTATATGATAGCCAAGCTCTTTTAGAATATACATTTGTTTTGTCTGTTTATAGCGGATTTTTTTAGCTACATATAATAATGCTTTTAAATTAAAAGTTTTAATGGATACATTATATCGATGCCAGTAATTCAAAATAGAATAAATGAATTTAAAATCCCAGGAAAGGGAGGTGGGAAGTTATGAGATGTATTATACAGAAACTGCATTACATTAGCATTGCCTCTAATCAAGAACACCGGCTTTATGTCAGAAAGTGCTAAATGCCGCGGGCAGGCAAGAATGCCATCTTCAGAGATAGATATGCCGGTTGATAACATGTGCGTGGGATCTTATAATATTGATTTTATCTGAAATTCTAAGCATATACCAGTAATTCTTGTAACAATTAACAATTATTGTGACATACCGCGATCTACTGATGAATAATCAGTGTATTGAAGCCAATTTGGGATAGAAAAATAATCTTGTCATTAAATACACAACAAACGATATTACTCCAGTGATAACCAATTTTCTGTGGACCCTCTCAATATACTGATAGAATGCCAATTAAGTTTTGTTTATGGAATCAACGAACATCGACTCCTGGCTAGGTTCACTAGCAAATGGTAAAACTGTCGTGGTTGGGTTGCGCTATCTTGTTATCAGATGCTGAATTATTCATGATACCTAAAGAATATATAACAACACTGCAACAATATAAAACGATGTATGAGATACATATGATGAGATATGTGATAAGTAGGAATGCGTGATGATGTGAGGTTTTCGTAGTTTCAAGTAAGGACAGATGAGTAGAGTATATTTATTCTTCGTATCGAGCGCAGGGGACGTAATTTCTGTTACACCTAAATTGCCGTTCTTCCCCCCAAGCTGTATGATGAGATTACGAGATGACATGCGTATCCTGGAAAATGTGTCTCATTGATCCGTATTCCTAACGACCTCGAGATATAACTCGCGTTGGCTCAGTTTACCACAATGCTTGTATAGCTCACTGTTACTTAACATTTTCACGCAACATATCAAAATTTTGTTGTGAATTTTGCCCAATCGTCACTCCAAAAATTCGCAAATGGTGTATCCCCCACACTGTCTGCCCCATATTTCACAAAAGCCATTTTTGTTTGACATACCGACAACATTACCATTTAGTTTCACAATTGATAACTATACCAAGGTCAGTTCATTACAAATACCCTCACATATTTATGTTCACTCAGGTTCATGATCTTTCTAGCTGGCAAGATTTCCTTGCTTGGAATATTGATCTTAATCGAAGTGAAACCTGACACGAATAGCTTTGTTGGCTGTGATTTTGAGATTGACCATGTATATTTCTCAGGCCAGTGCTTGGTTGAGGCTGGAGAAGCTTATCTACAAATGGCTGAAGTCAAGTATTCCCTCGAAGACAACGTGAAACAGAACTTTCTAGAGCCACTGACGCACCTTCAGAATAAAGACCTCAAAGAAGTCATGGTGAGTAATGTGATTTATTCGATAAAACTTAAATTGGTTTTTTATTAGCTAACCTGAGCTTATGCTCGGTGAGCTTTTCTGATCGGAGTTCATCCGTCGTCCATGCATCAGATGTTAACATTTTCTAAAAAATCTTCTCTCAAGCCAGAGGAAGTAACTTCTGCCGATGTTTGTATTTTTTTCTTAAAAAATCTCAAGAACCACCTATCGCAGAGGTCTGCTATTTGGCATATAATTGTCATAGGATTGGTCTCTTCTAGATTTGCTCATAGTATCATCATCGCTACAAAAGAAAGTTACTTATGCCGATGTTCATATTTTTTCTCAAAGAATCATCTCAAGAACTGCTTATCGGAGAGGTCTGCTATTCGGCAGATATTGTCCTTGGGTTAGTGTCTTTCAGATTTGTTCAGTATCTCGTCTGTGGAGCAAAGGGGCAGATATTGTCTGTCTAGGTCTCATTTAGATTTGTTTAGGGCATCTCTATGTAGTCAGTTTATTGTGATTTCAGCCAAGGTTTTCCCACAAATTTGTATTTTCTTGTTTCAGTATCGTAATGGGTATTGTCAGGTTTCTTTGGCCTCTTGTTTCCCATATCAGGCAGTCTCTTCGTATTGTCTTCTCGTTCTGATATCAAGATGCCCTCCTTGGCATCTTGTTTTGTCCTTTTCTCTTTTTTCAGGTGAGTTTTTTGAGGCCCCTTTGGCCTCTTGTCTATTGTTGTTTTGGTGAACAACTGAGATTTGTAAATGGTGATAGAAATAGTTATTTGATTATACATATGTTCAAATACGACATTGACACCGATGTGTTTTGCCCTGCAAAAGCTGTGAGAGTGAATGCAGCTATGGCGATATGCCCTTGATAAATTTTGCACCATGTTAAATATTACCAGTATTCATTTCATTATTCCAGCATACAGAAATACTAGGAATGACGTTTCCTCAGCTCAGTTTTTTTTCTTATTTCAGCATCATAGAAAAAAGCTGAATGGGCGTCGTCTTGATTTCGACTGCAAACGGCGAAAGAAAGACAAGGGTAAGTTACTTGGTTGACTGCACCAACAGCTTTCTGCCTTTCTGACCATATCTGTTGCTGTTAATTTCTTGAATAATTTTTGCTAATATGTGGTGATTTGACGTAACAGTTTTTGGTGTTTTTGCATATGTTTAATCTATTAATACAAGCAAGTAAGCCAAAGGTTATAACATTAATGCCTTCTAATATTTTTCAATTCACATTTGCTCAACGGGAACTCCAAACGCTAAAGTCTGCATAGTTTATATTTTTGCCAATACGCAATTCCAAAATAATACAGTAATGGTCATCTTAAATCTTATTTAACATAAATCATCAACATAAACATTAAATACTAAATATAAAATATTAGTATACAATGACATATATAAGCTGTCACTCATGTTGACTGTCCTCTGACAATCTGAATGATCTTCACCTTCCTGATGACATCACTGAAAGGCCAACTATTGGTAGTCATTTATTATTTCAATGATATTTCATTTTACAAGCTGCAACGTTTTACTCGCTTCTGGTTGAAATTGACTGCAGTATACTTACCCGTAAAAATCACTGACCCCATTGAGTGGATGACGGTTAATTAGATCTAATAACGACTGTCATAAATGTTGCATTTAATTTGTATAAATAGGTGGAAAGATTGACCAATAAAGTCCTTGAACAGCTATCAAGTTATTTTGTGCAAGCCTCTATATGAGCGACGTTTGCGACCAATAATACAATGATTTCGTTGAAATACTGCGATTGCCGGGTTGATGCATTGGCAGGTTGTTGCCGGGTTGTATACCTTCTATAGTTGGGATGTACAACCTATAACCAACGACGGATGGCATGCTTGTTACATGCCGCTTATGACTAGTATGAAATAAGATCAACATGTTTCAATATCTGATTGTACAGTGAGGATGTAGTGTCAACTTGATTGACACGGGTTAAAAAATTATATAATTTCGTAATGTACAACCACTAGTACAAATGGTACATAAGGACTCATTTACAAGCGCTATGTACGTAGTTGTTTGATATATTGAATACATCGGATGTATTTGCCATATCCATTATTCCTGTATGCAATTGTTGTGTCAACTTTTTCTTTTAAATGGTACTCTCATGGACAAACTTAAGAAGTTCTTAAAATAATTCTGGATTATACCATCCCTATATAGAATTATTAATTGTTCTTTTAACAGTTTTTCAAGTGGCACGCAGTTAATAAATGTCTAAATGATTTGTATTTCTTTTTTGTAGAGAAAGGTAAGCACTCATTTGAGTTGTTCTAGCATTTGCTGCATGCATTTTTGTTATGTGGGGCCCCTGGCAGTTGGTCTCAAAGAATTTTCAGCATTCTCAGAATTTGTTTTTTGCTGTCATTCATGTTTGTTTCTGTGCATTGATTACATCTTTTGAATGATTGCGGTTTATCAGTGCTGCATAATTCAGACTTTGTAATTTACTAGCTTTTCTTACGCAACATACAGTTATTTCCAATGAATCATTTCATATTTAAGTGCATCACAATTAACACGCCACTGAAATTTCCGAAAAATATATTTACCATTCAAACATTTAATACAAAAATATTTTAACTGACTTATAATTCTCGATTGTTCAAGAGGAACATAAACTGGTGACTGTAATCTGTACCGTATAGCTGACCACATATCAACAGAGAGTCCACCGATATCTCAAACCAAACTAAAGCTGTCATTGATGATTTACTGTTAGATGATGAAGCTAATAAAGGAGTAAGTAGCACAAGAGGCACGGTTCTCAGTATCTCATATAGAGTTACCATTTCTGGGCAAGCCAATACACAACTACGATGCCCATCCTGACCACTATGGGACAGTAATTTCTTGGTTAATAAACACCACTCATGTTGGTAACAACTGGTTTTTCCTGCACTGAAAATTTAATGACCGAGCTCCTGGACAATTGATCTTTCATTCAGCTAAAATGGTGATAGTGCCTCTAACACCTGGTGGTGGGTAATGTGCTTGTAGCTTTAGACTTCCGCTGATCGCTTTATTAATATGACTATGAATTCTAATGCTAATGGATGATTCAGCCTCTCTCCTTGCATGATTTAGGGTTAGGGCAACTTAATCCAATATGGTAATGCAGCTATAAGTTATAGTGATTAGTATATGTGCGATCTGCAAGTCATTATATAGCTTCTGATTAACAGCATATGTTATGCGCTAAGTCAGTTCAAAAATATGAGGGTGATATATTTATAAAGCATACTTAACTTGGCAGAAATCTTCTAAGATAAAATGATATCTGATCAGTGATATAAATATGAAGGAAACATGGTGACCTTTGACATCTGACAATCCAAAATAGTAATATGAATTATATATATTTTTTACATATTCAGGAACTTTCGTTAATGCTGGTAATTCTGCATAGTACGAATGGGGCAGTAGTCAGAAATGCTGCTCTTCATGCGAGGGGAGCATTTGATTTGTACAAACCCGGGAACAGGATGGTTCAATTTAAGCCATGTCCTACACACTAGAGAAAATGGGAAAGAATGCAGCTCTAAAACTGGGCCAGTAAGCATCTGGCAAATCAACTTTCCAGGGTAGTTTATTTCGATTAGAGAAATTACATAGATATACAATAAAATATACAATTACAACTTCTTGCTTTCTCTGGTAAAAAAAGAAGGTAAAGTACAACATTTATATACCGCAAGTATCAGCCAAGAAAGGTTTTCAGATGCGGTTTACAATGAATGTTTTTGACAGCTATTCAGCGCATATACAATACCTTCGATACTCACATATCACCCCGCCAAGGATAATATTGAGCATCTACCCATTTTAGAGACGGGTTTACTCCAGCAATCGGGGATAAATGACTTGCTGAGGATCACCGCAGAAAAATCGACTGGTGGGGAGTTTCGAACCCGCGACTTTCGGTTACGAGTCCGGTGTTCTTACCACTCGACCAACTGCTTCCCCTGGTTTGTTGGCCAGAGCTCTATCCATCGTACTATCCCGTTTCCCGGATGTGTAGGACAGTGCTCTATCGACTGAACTATCCCATTTCTCTAGTTACTACGACATTGTTCTATTAACCATTGTTTGGCAAGTTGTGCACATGGCTTTAATTAAGGTGCTATATACGTATATCTGATTTATAAATGTGTGCTTTTATTGAACTTTTTACTCAATGAAGCAAGATCCCTCTATGTCTTAATATTATAAAAAAAATTGTATTAAATGGTGTTATTGTTGATTTAATAGGTTATCTATTATAGAATAATGAGTGAGAATGCCATTAACTACCATTGATAAAGTGGCAGGAGAACTTTACCTTTTCCTTTCTTGCTTTTGACATTTCTCTTGATATGGCTGCTAGTCCTATTGCCAGTTCGTCTTACTGATAATTTGAAAAGTACATTCATTATATCTACAACGAATTTCAAAAATTGAGTTTGGATGACACGAAGGCATGAAGTAGTGTTTGGTCAGTACCTGAGGTGAGTTAGCGATGTATGGAACAAATATTATTTTAGTGACATTTATAAATGGTGTTTGCGATATTAGGTATTGGCTTTATAATTTCAGTTTGTGTAAAAACATGCAGTATAATACATTTCTCATTTTAATGATCTTATCACTGATATGTGATGAATCTTAGCAGCTTGCCAAATCTCATCTGTTTAAAATCGCATTTCCGGAATAGATTTTCCTTTTTGTAGGGTGTCTCAAGTGTGTACTGTGTCTAATGTTGAGTGATTTTTGTCCACTGCGTCATTTGGCAGTATTAACCAAAAATGCGCATTATAAATTCTTTACGATTACCATCTGCAATCTCAAATCTCCGACCCTTTCTTCATATTATCAATGTAGGAGTGAAAGTCCTTAGCGTAGTGAGAGAGTACTGAAGTGGTTTCATATTAAGGATGTAAAGGAGTGGGTTCAAGAGGGAGCACTGAGGCACTCCAAAGGCAGGGGAAAGTAACATGATAAATTTGCATTCAATTTGTATTCAATAACAATGTTTCAGGAGGATCATATTTTACTGCGTTGTTTTGTGCTGCACTTACGTCCATATGTAAGAGAATGAAGGCTCTGCATTTCTCCAGTGTATTGAGAAAAATGGTATAAATAAGAGAAAACCAGACAGTATATTGATTTTAAATACGGATTGTAACTAAGGGTGAATGTAAGATTTTCCCTGTAAGGCATATGTCATTCGCGCTTTCGATCATTACAGCTAGTTTTTTAGCAGCTCACCTGAGCTTAGGCTTGGTGAGATTTTCTGATCGGAGTTCGTCCGTCATTCATCTGTCCGTCCGATGTTAACATTTTCTTGAAAAATCTTCTCAAGAACCGCTTATCACAGAGGTCTGCCATTTGGGAGATATTGTCTTAGGGATAGTCTCTTCTAGATTTGTTCATGGTATCATTATCGCAGCTAGGGAAAGTAACTTCTCCCAATGTTCATATTTTTTTTCTAAAGAAATATTCTCAAGAACCACTTATCGCAGGACCGCTTATCGCAGAGGTTTGCTATTTGGCAGACATTGTCCTTGGATTGGTCTCTAGATTTGCTCATGGTATTTCCATTGAAACTAGGGGAGGTAACTTCTGACAATATTCGTATTTTTTCCTGAAAAATTCTCTTCTCAAGAGCCACTTATTACAGAAGTCTGCCATGCGGCAGATATTGTCCTTAGGTTAGCGTCTTTAAGATTTCTTCTGCCCACCTTTAATTCCATGTCCGCTTAGTGCAAAGGTCTACCTAGTCTGGGTAGGTCTCATTCAGATTTGTTTAGGGCATCTCTATTTAGGCAGTTAGATGCCTCCCTGGCATCTTGTTTTGCTAAGGTTTAATCACTGGTTTTCTAAGAATGGATTGGAAATTTCTAAAATTTGAAGATTAAATTAATGGCATAAAAACTTATAAAGGCACGTATTGAACGAATCAGATGGTGGCACATTCAATGAAAAACTGTTACCTTGATGCTGATGTCTAGTAGTTCATCACTCATCACTGGCTTCAAAGTATCAATTGTCGTATATTATATGTAAATTTTGCAGTTTATATGGAGTACATTATCTGATATCAAGAATAATACTCCTTTGTGTTGTTTTTATAATTTAAGCACGTGGGATATAGTCAGTTAAACGTATGAACTCAACAGTAATGTCATAATTCAGCAGTAGTTTCTTATTTATGATATACTTAGGCCATCTGAAATTTTCTACACAAGTTTCTACGATCATATATTACGATATCACAAATAGAAATTCTTCTCGAATTGCAAACCATCAATTCATGAGTTAATTGTTTATTTTTGTTTAGATAATGACTTTCTTGTAATAATTATGCACCAGTGATAACATGTGCTACTGTAGCTACATGTATCAAGCCTGTTGCCAGGATCACACATCACCGATGAGGAGCTGACGATGGCAGAAGAGAAGTTCGATGAATCGAAGATGTTGACTGAAACGGCCATGCATAATCTTCTAGAGAATGATGTATGTGTGACCGGTACATCTACAGTGACATCTACAGTGACATCCACATTAATGTTGAATGCTGATTTACGAGTTATTGCAAAAGTTCTAAAATAGACACTAGCAAATACTACACATTTTTACTTTCCCATTGTATATTCTGTTCCAGAATCGATATTTCCAAATTTTTTAAATAGCTACGTATTAAATGCTGTCATATATCTGTATAAAATTTGGGTAAATTTGCACAATGTACTTATCCGGTTGAGTGAACATTTTTATATTCGACTTCTCCCATGTTAATATTCAGCGGAGAGTTTTGAGGCCTTTTTCCGGCTTGTTTATTTCACCTCTTTGCTATTCGTGTTGCTATCAATAACCTTTATGAACATGGCCACATATGCTTGAAAACAAGCTAAAACAGCCATCTTTGCCAGTCTTTTCATATCTCTGTGTGTTATATTCTATCCATATATGAATGGGGAAACTGTGCGTGCTTACAGGTCGAGCAGATCGCGCAGGTGCAAGCATTTGTTGAATCACAGGTCAGCTTTCACCAGCAGACGTTACAGATCCTCAAGAAACTCCAAGAGGACTTAGAGAACAGGTTCAATATATAACAAATTGTGAAATCAAAGCGATTACTGTGTCAGGATTGCTTAAGATCTGTTTATTGCAAGTGTATTTTTTATATTTCATCCAACTAAAGTCATAAATCAATCAATAGGCATGAAATACAGGCAAAATTTTACAGACGAAAGCTCAGTTTACATATGTATTTGTAGAGTTATAATATTCATTCATAATCGTGATGTATGTATTTAGTATGTAGGAAATGTTGTTGCAGATATGGTCGACTGTAATATACACAAATAAATGTCATGTACAGTCTGAACAAGACTCTATAGGGGGGTGTTAACATAGTGGTTAAGCTTAAAATATTGAATCAAGAGGATCAATTCCTGCTCTACCAATATACTACCTATGGTGTTTTTCAGGCAGAAAACACGTTAAACCCCTGTGGTCTGGGTAGCCCTTGCAGTGGGGTTCTATGGTTTTTCCCCTCTGATGTGGTCGTGTTTCAGATGCTATAGGGATGGTTTCTATGTCACTTACCTCCCCGTCATGTCGTCCTCCCATTGTAAATAACCATTAACTATCTTAGACTCAGTGGAGTGTGCGACATATGTAGCTTATCTGTAGATACTTGAAACCGGTGGTGTGGATGGAATGTCAGTTGTCTGCCCAGACTCGGTGGGTTTTCCACAGCAGGTGTTTCCCCAACCCCTTCTAAATGAGACTAATCAATTGTATTAACCACATTTATAGGCTAGCTTTGTATGGGGCAATAAATGGCCTAGACAACGATTACCTTGTTAATCCGCCTATCACTACATGCATACACAAATTGCGTGTATATTGGTTCATGTTGTCAAAACTAGTACAAAATAGATGTGTGTATTAGGTTGGATTTTAATCAATTACAGAAAGTCAGGTCAGCTTTACATTGGGTTGCTGAAAATTGGGTCAGGTTTTGATTTCATCACAATGAATTTAGTCCACTGACTTTACAAATAATTGTAGACATTGGTGTGGATTTGAATTGGCTGGTGGAAAATCTGGGTGACTAAAGTGCAGAGAAGTAGGTCAAGTTGACATAGATTTCGCCGATTAGGTCAAATTTGCACATATTTCATCGGCTAGGTCAAGTTTACATAGATTTCTTCAACTAGGTTAAGTTTACATTGATTTCATCGACTAGGTCAAGTTTACATAGATTTCATCGACTAGGTCAAGTTTACATAGCTTTCGTCGACTAGGTCAAGTTTACATAGATTTCGTCGACTAGGTCAAGTTTACATAGATTCCATCGACAAGGTCAAGTTTACATAGATTTCGTTGACTAGAATCTAGTCAGCTCAGCAAAAGTTCACACAAAACTACTTTGGGTTTTTGTATCCCGAGCCAAGTGTAGAAATATAAGACATTTTACTATCATACTTACCAATTGACATGACTAACTTACTGACAGGCGCAATGAGACATCGTCCCGCCCCAGGAATGAGTTCGTGCCGAAGAAGACGGTGCGGCGTGCTCATTCACCATCGCATACGTATGAAGACTCCGACTCTGGTAGTTACAGCTTCAATCACGCCTCATCCAACTCGAATAAACCACCCGGTGGTGAGTTCTGACTCTATATGGCTGCTCGAGTGAGTGACCATACAGTCGTGTCGGTAGTTCTATCTTAGTGTAGGTAGTTCTATCTTAGTGTAGGTAGTTCTATCTTAGTGTAGGTAGTTCTATCTTAGTGTAGGTAGTTCTATCTTAGTGTAGGTAGTTCTATCTTAGT
>WURV02129759.1:4604-19140 GCA_011762755.2 Epimenia babai
TGAGTTGGACTTTTTGGTAGAAGTAATTGGCTGAGCATTATTGAGTCGGACATTTTGGTATAAGTAATTGGCTGAGCATTGAGTTGGACTTTTTGGTATAAGTGATTGGCTGAGCATTATTGAGTAGGACATTTTGGTATAAGTGATTGGCTGAGCATTGAGTCGGACATTTCGCAAGATCCAATAAAGGCATGCATGATCATCTCCCCAGTTCGTCTACAGAACAAATGCGTCTTCTCTAATTGACACGATTAACTTGATATGAGAGGAATTCGTCGATACGTACCAGTACCAGGCTGGGAATCCATGTCGCAGTACACGAGGAATGGCGGTACGTCGGGCGATGGCCAGATCAGCGCCTCACCGGTCCGGTACCCCATGGTGAGGGCCTCGCCGCAGTGCTTGGGTAAGTCTGCTCATAAACAGCGAGGCTTCTCTAAACAGTTGATTTAATGCTTCATCCGAGAGAGTGGTTAGCGTAGCGGTCAAATCGTTAGACATAATCCCAGAAAACCTCGGATGGATTCTAGTTCTAACCTAGCTGCACTACTTGTGGCGGTTTTTTTTGGTGGGGGAAGCGCCTGGAACGCCGTCTGCCCGTGAATGTCTGGGTAGTCCTTGCATTGTACTTATGTAAGGGCTTCTTACACCCCTTCTTACACCCATCCCACCCCACCGATGTGGCTGTGTTTCAGACACTTGATGCATGGTCTCTATTGCGCATATCTCTCCGTTATCTCGTGATATCATTGTAAATGATCAGCAACTATCACACATTTAGCAGAATGCATGAGATACGTAGGCTGCCTGGAAGCATTTTGCAGAGTGCTTGACATACGTAGGCTGTCTGGAAACATTTGCCACAAGCGGCGAGAACGGACGAAAATAAACTATATACGTAACCTATTGTGATTTATAACAATGACACAGATAGAAGGCGAATTTTAAACGTGGCACGCCGCTATACAATCGCGGCAACACCACACTTTTAGAAAGTAAAAATAATTTTTGACAAATTTCATTACTTTTATTAGAAACAACTTCGAGGAATAGAAAGGCGATTCAATCATACCAAAAGGTATCGGGCCACATCGGATGTTTTTGACGCTGAAACTCGCTGCCCCATCGTCAGGTACACCTCCGAAGTGAACTGAAGATATGGGGAGATAATCGCTATTTGTCACATAGCCACCCTCTACTGTCATTGGTCCCTCGGCATCGCAACGACACATCTCATTGGCTGGACATGTTCCTACAAATATTTACAGACAATATATAATTAATATTGAAATAGTGTTTGATTTGAGGTTATCATTGAATTCCAGATTAGCATTGAATTTAAGGTTAGTATTTGATTCAGGATTCCGTATTGGATTTAAGGTTAGTTTCGGATTCAAGGTTAATATTGGAAATAAAGTTAGTTTTGGAATTAAGGTCAGTATCGGATTTAAGTTTAATATTTAATATTTATTTAGTAAGATCAAACCATTGTATGAAAAGAAATAATTACCTGTGCATACATGCAGAAATTCATGCATATACAGAAATATACATGCCAAAAATTGAAATTTGTGTATATTTTTACTACTATTGGTAAATTAAGTATAATTCTGTATTGATGTTTTTTTTTAACTTCCTTTGTGTTATACTTGCTTTCTTGTTGAATTAAACAATAAATAAATAAATAAATAAAGGTTATTTTGGATTAGAAGTTAGCATTGGATTATCAGTATTAGATTCAAAATAAATATATAATTCTAAAAGCCATGACTTGAATATATTTAATATATTTTTATATAATGGATTCTAAGTTTGCTTCTATGTACAATAATATCTCTAATGAAGGATTTAGAGCAGTGGGAAGCCACGGTAATTGGCGGATTTGGAACTGCTCGAGATGAAATCCATTGTACATCATCGTCTGAAATGTCTGATTCAGGTATAATTATTACTGGTACTGAACCAGCGGGTGAACCACTGGACCGGTAATGTGAAGGTTGTCTGTTGGAGCAGTAGCGTGGTGCAAATGCTGAATGGGTAGAAGCGCTGGTTTTTGCGTGAAAGAGGGCAAGTTTATATCCACAAGGAGGATTGTGCCCGAGCCTTACACCTTAACGAGATTTTTGTTCATAAATATGTGGATAGTGAAGTGAGCTATAAATGAGTTTTAAGTGGGTTATAAGTGGGTTATAAGTGGGTTTTAAATGGGTTATAAGTGGGTTTTAAGTGGGTAATTAGTGGGTTTCAAATGGGTTTTACGTGGATCGTAAATGGGTAATAAGTGGGTTATAAGTGGGTTATAAGTGGGTTTTAAGTGGGTTATAAGTGGGTTTTGAATGGGTCTTAAGTGGGTTATAAGTGAGTTATAAGTGGGTTATAACTGGCTTATAAATGGGTCATAAGTGGGTTCGGTTAAAAGTGGGTCATAAGTGGGTTATCAGTGGGTCATAAGTGGGTTAGAAGTGTGTTATAGGCAGGCAACATTGTTAGTCTGAGAGACATTTACTAGAGTTAGCACTATAAGTAGCACTAAAATCTTTCACGTTTTGTCCTTGATGCCACTAACCTAAGACGGAGCATGCACACCCCACGACATCGCTCTTATCTGCCCCCGCGAACTGATCGACCCGGTTACCCTGGTAGTCCCGGAAGTACCCGCCGTTTGCCATAAGAGATGCGTTCTCACACTCGTAGTAAAGCCCCTGCGAGAACAAATTGTTCGGTTGTTTTGGAAAGTGGGATATATAGGCTTGATGTTCATGAAAGGATGGGTGATATGCTTTTTCTTATAAAAATTGTATATTGGTACATAATCCTATATAGTAATCCTATATAGAACATATTCCATAATAGTAAGAACAGTCTTACCATAGCTCTATATAGTACGGAAGAACATAGCTCTATATAGTACGGAAGAACACAGCTCTATATAGTACGGAAGAACATAGCTCTATATAGTACGGAAGAACATAGCTCTATATAGTACGGAAGAACACAGCTCTATATAGTACGGAAGGACATAGCTCTATATAGTACGGAAGAACATAGCTCTATATAGTACGGAAGAACATAGCTCTATATAGTACAGAACATAACTCTATATAGTACGGAAGAACGTAGCTCTATATAGTAAGGAAGAACATAGCTGTATATAGAACGGAAGAACATAGCTCTATATAGTACGGAAAAACAGCTGTATATAGTACGGAAGAACGTAGCTCTATATAGTAAGGAAGAACACAGCTGTATATAGTGAGGAAGAACACAGCTGTATATAGTATGGAAGAACACAGCTGTATAAAGAACGGAAGAACACAGCTCTATGTAGTAAGAGCTAACCTGAAGGCAGAAGCCCGAGACCTTCACTAACTCGTGGATTTGGAGGGGAGTGGGGCCGTCATAGTCCACAGACACATCAACCGGGTCCGCCGGTAAAGGTGGGGGATTAGTCAAATCTTGGGGCACCTACAGCCAATCACAAACTTTTTTTGCCTCCTTGCGTGTCATAGGATTGTCATTGTCCCAATCCCCCCCCCCCCCAGTAAGACAATGTGATTTCATGACTTCTTATGTTACCTGCTCTTAAAACTACGCAAATCAACTACATTAACATGTTATAACTGAAAAACTACATCAACATGTTATAACTAAAACACTACATGAACATGTTATAACTGAAACACTACATCAACATGCTATAACTAAAACACTACATGAACATGTTATAACTAAAACACTACATGAACATGTTATAACTGAAACACTACATGAACATGTTATAACTAAAACACTACATCAACATGTTATAACTAAAACACATCAACCCACATTTCTTTCTTTGAGTATAGAATTATGTATACACATGAGCGTCTGTAGACGAAGGTCAACAGTCAGCCCAGACACGATGGTATCACTGCTTTGTATTTTCCCTACGGTCATAAATCAGGCCAATTAATTCGTCGTGTTAACCGCAGCGTGATTACGCCACAAATCGTCGACGAATTTACACGCTCAGCGATGCCGTGCGCCAACGGAGATTTCACGAAATGCGATATAAATACAAAAGCGAACCTCTGTGATTCCGATGTTTGGATCGGTGACGAAGTCACACGTCACGAGGAATGGGTCGACGCCCCCCCTCAGGTCTGGGTCGATCGCGTACTGGTTGTTGTTATTGATATTCGTGTCTTTACCGGCGATCTTGATATCGTGGCATGTCCGATACACGTCTATAAAATAAGATTAACTCCCTCATTACTGTATCATTTCATGAAAGTGATTTTCACGGTAGCGTTATTCTATGTACAAGATCTCGCAGGCTGATGGCCGTTAATTTATTCGCAGAATGTGCGGATGAAAACGATTCAACTAATCAGAACTAAGAGAAACCGAGACTTTTGTCTAACAGTCAAACTTTGCGTGGCTTGCCTACATAGACGCAAATTTGCGTTAATTAGTTGTCTATCAGTATGATGGTGTATCACTATTAGCTGTCTATCTGTATGATGGAGTGTGTCTATTAGTTGTCTATCTGTATGATGGAATATCTCTATTAGTTGTCTATCTGTATGACGGAGTGTCTATTAGTCGTCTATCTGTATGACGGAGTGTCTATTAGTCGTCTATCTGTATGTTGGAATCATACCCATCAATCCTCTATTAGTTGTCTATCTGTATGATGGAATATCTCTATTAGTTGTCTATCTGTATGACGAAGTGTCTATTAGCCGTCTATCTGTATGACGGAGTGTCTATTAGTCGTCTATCTGTATGTTGGAATCATACCCATCAATCTTCTATCAGTTGTCTATCTGTATGATGGAATATCTCTATTAGTTGTCTATCTGTATGATGGAATACCTCTATCAGTTGTCTATCTGTATGACGGTGTATCTCTATTAGTTGTCTATCTGTATGATGGAATACCTCTATCAGTTGTCTATCTGGATGATGGTGTAACTATTAGCTGTCTATCTGTATTAGGCTGTGATTAGGATGATGGATCTGTACTACGCTGTACCCACATTACGGTGTATCTGACCCATATATGTTCTATTTACCGTAACAACAAGTGAGGTTGAAGATGTCCATCTCTGGCTGGCAGTAAGTCGTCACTCCCTTCAGCAACTTAAGCTCGTTCTTCATTCTCGGGTCGATGCACGACGCGCCCACGGGCGGTTCATCCTTCAAGTCGCAATAGACCGGGAACGGCGGGTCACCGCCGGCTCTGTCCGGGTCGATGAATCGCGTCTTCGACACCAGACGATCGCCCGGTTGCTTGCGGTTCCGGATTTCCTGACAGTCCTCGGGAATGCCTGGGCAAATGGGAGGTCAGTTGAGCGTTACTTTACACACTAGAAGCGACCATGTGTGATACATAAAATATTTTAGAGCAGGTGTTGGGAAAGCGAGACTGGTTTATTCAATTATGGCACATGAAGGACAGCTACATCAGCGGGAACACAGCCCTCACAGAACCAAACTGTCAATTTATATTTGGGTATGTGTGTATTTATAGGCTGATCGCTGCGTGCGCCATCCTTGGCTATACAAAGCTAGCCTATTAATGTGGATAACACGACAATTTGATTAGCCTCACATGCAAGGGTTGGGAGAAAAACCCACCGAATTTGGGCAGACAACAGATCTTTCCCATTCACGCCACCGGTTCCAAATGTCTACATACGAGCTACATATGTCGCACACTCCGCTAAGTCTATGGAAGGTTACTGGTGATTCACAATGTGATGATGACATAGCGGGGAGGTGACATAGAGACCATATATCTGAGCATCTGAATCCTAACAAACGTCAGAAGGGGGAAAGCGTTAACAGAAACACACTGCAAGGACTACCCAGACAACCATAGGCATGGGCAAAGAGATTTAAGGCGCTTTCCGTTCGAAAAATGCCACACATATGGAGTAGTGTCTACAGCATGAATGTGAATACTCAGAGGGAACTCTCCCCCCCCCCCTCCCTCGTTGCGCGAGTAAAGAACTCACCGCACTGTTCCGGGCTACACTCGAGATTTCCGAGATGGTACCGAGCGAATCTCTCATCGCCCGGGGGCACCTCCCCCTCGCTCAGCCCCAGGCAGAGTTCCACGACCGGTAGGGCCGACTTGTCGATGAATAGACCGTCGTCGTGCCTCTTTGTTGAGTCGTTCGCGTCGCAGTTACACCGCCCGGCGCCGGCGCACGTGCCCGTCACCCCGCACGCGCATCCGTCAGCCCCGTTACTTCCTGCCCAGTCTGTCAAGGGAGACAATCGGCGGACTTCTCAACATATAGACTATTATTTTCAGAAATTTGTCTGTGGAACACGAGTATTTCGCCTACCTAAACGAATTTTGTGTTTTTATCGATGTAAGGTATTACCACCCTCGTAAAATTACCAGTAACCCCTTCAATAAAAATCTTATACCGTAGGCCCCTGACTAATCGCCCTTTATTATCATCCTGCTTCTCGCCACAAAACTCCAAATTTTCTCCCATGCTAGTCACCATCCGCCACACCTCGCCACCCCCCATCCGCCACACCTGGCCACCCGCCATCTGCAACACCTCGCCTCCAGCCATCTGCCACACCTCGCCTCCAGCCATCTGCCACACCTCGCCTCCAGCCATCTGCCACACCTCGCCTCCTGCCATCTGCCACACCTCGCATCCCGCCATCCGCGATAAATTATTGCATACCATACAAAATGTATTAATCAGAATTAGACGACAGACTCCGTTATTTTGACTGATGTCTGCGTTCCCTGTATAAACATATATACTGTAAAATTACAGCCGTGGAAAAATTCGTTTTTTTTTTGAGAATTAGAATTTGCACCTGCATAACTGTACGGGGAACCATGCTTCTAACGAGTGCGATAGATTGCTTTAATGTCAAGCAACGTTGATTAGTTGTTAACTAATAAATAGCAACATAGATTGCAGAAGGTTCGTAGTTATTGTGTTGCTGAATGTTTTACATAAAAAATAATTCTCAGTGTTGTGGGAGGACTTACGGAAGAGATGCGATCCATCCGGACATGACCACATCATGTGGTCGGTGAGCGGGGCGTAACGACAGTTAATTCTCGCGTACTGTTTACAGAAGCCGGAGACTTTGGTCAACGCCTGGATCATGACGGTCATCGAATCACACGGCGTTACGTACGATGAGATATACGTTACTTTGAGATACTTTATCTGTTAGTTAATCAGCAGTTAGCAGTTCGGTGACTAATCAACTACTAAGTTTGAAATTGACTGACTGCCAAGGTGAACAGCGTATCAAGGTGATCATTGTACCAAGGTGATCATTGTACCACGGTGATGATCGTAACGAGGTGATCATCGTAACAAGGTGATCATCGTAATGAGGTGATCATTGTAACGAGGTGATCATCGTAACAAGGCGATCATCGTAACAAGGTGATCATCGTATCAAGGTGATCATCGTACCAAGGTGATCATTGTACCAAGGTAATCATAGTAACGAGGTGATCATCGTAACAAGGTGATCATCGTAACAAGGTGATCATCGTAACGAGGTGATCATCGTACAAAGGTGATCATCGTACAAAGGTGATCATTGTATCAAGGTGATCATTGCACCAAGATGATCATCGTACCAAGGTGATCATCATATCAAGGTGATCATTGTATCAAGGTGATCATTGTACCAAGGTGATCATTGTACCAAAGTGATCATTGTATCAAGGTGATCATTTAACCAAGGTGATCATTGTACCAAGGTGATCGTCGTACCAAGGTGATCATTGTACCGAGGTGATCATTGTACCAAGGTCATCATTGTACCAAGGTGATCATTTAACCAAGGTGATCATTCTACCAAGGTGATCGTCGTACCAAGGTGATCATTGTACCAAGGTGATCATTGTACCAAGGTGATCATTGTACCAAGGTGATCATTTAACCAAGGTGATCATTGTACCAAGGGGATCGTCGTACCAAGGTGATGATCGTACAAAGGTGATCATTGTACCAAGGTGATCATTGTACCAAGGTGATCATTGTACCAAGGTGATTGCCGTACCAAGGTGATTGCCGTACCAAGGTGATCATCGTACCAAGGTGATCGTTGTACCAAGGTGATCATCGTACCAAGGTAATCATCGTATCAAAGTGATCGTTGTACCAAGGTGATCATCGTACCAAGGTGATCATTGTACCAAGGTGATCATTGTACCAAGGTGATCATTGTACCAAGGTGATCATCGTACCAAGGTGATCATTGTACCAAGGTGATCATTGTACCATGGTGATCATTGTACCATGGTGATCGTTGTACCAAGGTGATCATCGTACCAAGGTGATCGTCGTACCAAGGTGATCATCGTACCAAGGTGATCGTTGTACCAGCGTGATCATCGTACCAAGGTGATTATTGTACGAAGGTATTCGATGTCTTAATGTGACATGGACGGACCTGGAGTTGAGCGTTGTTTGCGTTGTACTGTGGTTGGAAGCACTGCTTCGCCTTGCCCTGATTCTCAGGGACATCATCGACTATCTTATCGTTCCCACCTGCAACAAAATACACGGCACATTAAAGACAAGCGTGTTATCATTTACCCAAACCAAAACATAAGAGGAATTTAGGACTGGTATCTCATCGTTACCACCTGCACCAAAATACACAGGTGATTTATCGTTTAACACTCGGATCCCCGATTGCTGGAGTGAACAAGGCTCCAAAATGGGTAAGTGCTCGATATTATACTTGGTGGGGTGATATGCGAGTGTCAAAGGTATTGTATATGTGCTGAATAGCTGCCAAAGGCAATTCATGGTAAACCGCATGTGAGAACCTCTTTTAGCTGATACTTGCGGTCTGTAAATGTTGAACTTTCACCTTTACCTTTTTGTCATTACAACCCGCAGCCATAAACCCTACACATACTACGGGGTGAATATATAAGTCATTTAGGATCACTATGTCATTGTACAACCTTATAAATAACCCAATCAGGACTGTGTTAACGGTTAGGGCGATATCTCATATCACGAATCAATCACTCCAAGATGCCATGCGGGGATTTGAAAACAAGATATCTGAGATTATCTCTTGACAAAAATAAAAAGACTGGTGAATAAATCGATGCGTCTCACCGACCTATGACCTCCACGATGGTCTTTGCGTTGCATTTCGTGAAGTCGCAGTAGACCTCGAAGGGTTCTTCGTTACCCGGACCATCCGGATCTATCACGTAACGACCGTTGCTAGGCAGATCGCCGGGCGAGACGTCCTTTTGATATTCCATGATGTGGTGGCATGTAGGAAACACGGCACCTGGATCATACAGGACTACATCCATAAAAACACTCTCATACAACAAAATGAGATTTAAAGCTGACGAGGAAATACAATGAATTCAAACAATGAAAAGTGTGAAGAAAAGTTTGGCTACAATGACAGAACCAGTCAAAAGTTAGGGTACCCCACATGAAACTATAATTACATATTTTAATAGCAGTACCAGTCAATAGTTTGGGTACACAACTTCAACCTTCATCAAACTTCCCCTTTTCCATCTTTACTTTAATATTTATTATTGGACTACTTTGATTTTCTGCAAGATGGTTCTTTATGTATTAAATATAATCAGTAGATATGAGGGCCATGTGCGACGTAATTCACAACCCTTCTGACAAGTCAGAAGCTTTCTGACACAATTCACCTGGCTTCCGACACAATTCACACCTTTTCTAATGCAATTCACCTCTCTTGCGACACAATTCACCTCTCATGCGACACACTTCACCTCTCTTGCGACACAATTCACCTCTCTTGCGACACAATTCACCTCTCTTGCGACACACTTCACCTCTCTTGCGACACAATTCACCCCTCTTGCGACATAATTCACCTCTCTTGCGACAAAATTCACCTCTCTTGCGACACAATTCACCTCTCTTGCGACAAAATTCACCTTTCCTCCGACACAATTCGCCTCTTCTGACGCAATTCTCTTCTCTTCTGACACAATTCAAGCCTCTTCTGACACAATTCACCTCTCTCGCAATGCGACACAATTCACCTTTTGAAACAATTCACGTCTCTTGCGACACAACTCACCTCTTTTGCGACACAATTCACCCCTCTTCTGATGCAATTCAACTAGCTTCCAGCCCAACTTATCATAGTTTTCGACCAGATCTCCCCACTACTGCAATTCATCCCATTTCAAACGCGATTCAGATTCAATTAATTTAACGACGAACCGAACTTTTAAAAAAATGGACTCCAGTTCTTCCATACCCTAACCAATCTCAACCATGTGACCCAACTACACATCAAGTCTATTATCATTCCGCGGTGCACGAACCGAAACACTTGAGGTCACCAACGTCTTTCGGTGGAACGGCGTTATCGCCAGGAGACAAGAGGCGTATCACTGCCGGGAGGTTGGGGGAGTCTTTGGGCACGCAGGTCAAGCCGATTGGTACTTCCTCCAACATGTCACAGAAGACGAGGAACGGAGCAACGTTCGTCGCGGCATCTGATCCTAAAACAAGCGTACCTTGAAAGGTGAGCCGTATATGATGATGATAATAATAATAATAATAAAGCTTTATTAAGAGTGCAGACTTATCCCTTGGTCAATAATGAAAAGATGATGTCGACGAAACTTGACAAGGTTACTAGCTAAAAACATCAACTAATGAAGCTATGTGCAATTTGTCGAGTACTGCAATGACTAGTGGTGGTTTTACGTTTGTACAAACTTGTACAATATACACATATTTACGATGATGACTACTTTGAATTATAAATAATTAAATGTAAATATGTAACACTATGTGAACTAAGAAAAACTAATTAACTATGTGGCAAGTCTATGTATAAGCATGGGTGAAGAGGAGAGTTTTGAGTTTGAACTTGAAGATGTTGAGAGTGGGAGATGTTTTGATATCAAGAGGGAGAGCATTGAAGAGTAGAGCGGAGTTGAATGAGTTTTATATGATAAAGAACCCATTACGTTAACTGAATATGATGGGAATTAAAAAAATGATAACATTACGATGACTCATTGAAGAAAGACTAAGAAATCCCTCACCCGACAAAATATGTCTAGAGTCTGAAAGCTTCCGATATGCTGATTTATGAACACAATGAAATAGGCAACTGTAACCATTGCTAATGATGGGTTTTTGATAGACTTTTCGTCTTCGTCGTTCTTATGCAACGGTGTTTCGAATGCACCACGGATACTAATCTCATGGTCAATGACTCTCAGGTGATCTTCTCACTTACGGTACATAATCGTGACCCATCACAGATTTAAGGTGCGTGTTATGTGCGTACACTGTTCGTCGGCACCGGTCATGTGAATTGGCAAAAGTCAACAACTGTTTGCCCAGACTATCCCACTATAACGAAAAGGGCAAACCACTAATCAACCAACGAGTTGGTAAGCACCAGACTGGTTATTTGGAGGTTGTGGGTTTGAGTCCCATCGGAAGTATAGGCTTTTTCTGCGCATTTCTCTCCACCAATCGAAAAAAAATCTTACTGACCACAGTCCAGGCTGGCCAACAGGAATGGCGACAACAACGCAGTCGGTGTCGTGGTCAAATCTTTAGAATTCAATAGAGACGATCTTCAATAAGTCTCGCTCCAAGCTAATACGTTCCCTATGAGATTTTCCGAGAAAAAACAACTTAAACCGCGAGTAACCATGGGCTTCTGGGAAGCCCTGCAGTCTGCTTTCAACTTTTCTCTACAATATTAGGCTACGAACATTCCTAATTTTACTTATTCTGTACGTTACTATAAATAGTTTTTCCCTATACTGTATATATATATTTATATATAAGGTAAAGTACAACATTTATATACCGCAAGTATCAGCCAATAAAGGCTGTGGTTTACAGATGCGGTTTACAACGAAATGTTTTTTGGCAGCTATTCAGCGCATATACAATATTGTAGTATATATTAGGTTGAATATCTCTAGCCAGACTCACCATCCCTCATGGGGGCACCATCTGGATCAATGAGGTACGTGTAGTCGTCGGTGTATCCCATATCTCGGTACTTCTGACACGATGGTGGGATACCTGGATAGGACACGATACACAAATACCGTCAGTCTACTACTACTACATGTCCATAAGGATCCTCTGACAATCTGGTCATTGTGGGGTTGGAATCTGGGGGTGAAAAAATGGCTGGTCACTCCACTACATGTCCATAAGGATTCTCTGACAATCTGGTCATTGTGGGGTTAGAATCTGGGGGTGAAAAAATGGCTGGTCACTCCACTACATGTCCATAAGAATCCTCTGACAATCTGGTCATTGTGGGGTTGGAATCTGGGGGTGAAAAGATGGCTGGTCACTCCACTACATGTCCATAAGAATCCTCCGACAATCTGGTCATCGTGGGGTTGGAATCTGGGGGTGAAAAGATGGCTGGTCACTCCACTACATGTCCATAAGGATCCTCTGACAATCTGGTCATCGTGAGGTTGGAATCTGAGGGTGACAAGAAGGCTGGTCAGTCCACTATGTAATTAGAAAGTGACAATATGGTGTAACTTATTCCTGGGTTAGTATCTCAGATACAAAGGATGAAAAGACACCTGGTTGCTCCACTACATGTCCCTGAGGATTTTCTGGTAATTTGATCACTCTGGGGCTGGTATCTGAGAGTGAAATTATGGCTGGTCGGAAGATTTGCTGAATATCTCGTTTTTAGGGTTGGCGTCTGTGGGTAAGAGATAGCTGGTCAGGCCAACACATTGTCTAACATTGTGGACAGGGACTGGTGGCTGCCATCTGACTGCTCTGTGTCACAAGGACTGCCTCCGTTGTTCAACATCTATTGTCCGTTGACGTCACAGGTATAACAAACAGGAATAACCAACAGGTATAATGAACAGCCAATAACCGACAGGTATAATGAACAAGTAATAACCGACAGATACAACCAACAAGTTAACAACCGGCAGGTATAACCAAAAGGTAATAACTGACAGGTATAACCGACAGGTAACAACCAACGGGTATAACCAACAGGTAACAACCAACAGGTATAACCAACAGGTAATAACTGACAGGTATAACCCACAGGTATAACCAATAAGTAATAACTGACAGGTATTACCAACAGGTAATAACTGACAGGTATAATGAACAGGTAATAACCGACAGATATAACCAAGTTAATTACCGACAGGTATAACCAACAAGTAATAACTGACAGGTATAATGAACAGTCATTAGATAGAATAAGACCGGACTCACCGAACTGTTGCTGGCTGCACTTGACAGCACCGATTGACACGTTACCCATGGCGTTCGCATCTGTAGCCACATTTGACACAATCGCAATCATTTTAAACAAATTCACAAACTGAGCTTTTTGGGAGAATTTCAACTACTTTTCCAACTACCGTACACATCACCTTGTTATGTTATAATAGAGCAACAAAGATTTAACTTAACGTATAAGGACAGTTTTTAATTTATTTAATATTAACATCAAATTTTTCTCCAAAGCCCACCCAATAGACATCGGTGCCCGTGGCGCAGTGGTTAGAGGCACGCCCCTTTTATGCCATAAGTATCCAGACAAAAGATGAGGAATCCAGTCAGAGGTGGGATTTTCCCCGTGCATTCCACCACAAGAAATGAGCGAGATTTTTGGGATTGAACATTGATAGAGATTTCTCATGAAGCGGGTAATTCTAAAATTCCTCGAGGGGAAAACAAGGGGACACTATTATGCTCTCGACTAACGTTTACTACCAGTAACAGAGCAGCGGTAGAACCTCGCCCTCTCCCCCACCCAGCCCCCTCTGTTGCCGACCAATACAATGAACAACACCAATGCTAATTAATCACAATAGACGGGCAAAAATTTCATTTGTGTGTCTTCAAACCCAATTTCCAATTCTTCACTGCCCAAAATCAAGACGGGAAATATGGGGAAAATGGGAAAAATGGCACTTCTCAGTAGTTTCTTTGGTAGTAGTAACGGAGCACACTACCCTCCCCCCTCAATTTCCCGCTATATACACATACAGGACTAGGAACTCTACAATTCGACTCACTTTGGTCCTTGAACTTGTAGGAAACAATGGGCAAATCACTGCTGTCGATAATTTTCCCGAAGTCCGTGCGAGTTTTCCCATCACGAATGTCACAGTCGCACGCCTTCGACCGCTTCTCGCATGCCTTAATCGCCCCACAGGCGCACTGTCCGGCTGACCCTAGAGCACCGGGCCAGTAGTCCAACTTTGTGTTGCTGCCGACTTTTACGTATGCACGATTATTTGCCATAAGTCGTGAATTCTGTAAACATGTAATAGTCTCATCCATAAAATGTATTCAATCATATCCATAAAATGTATTCAATCACATCCATGAAATGTATTCAATCACACCCATGAAACGCATTCAATCACATCCATGAAACGTATTTAATCACATCCATATAATGTATTCAATCACACCCATGAAACGCATTCAATCACATCCATGAAACGTATTTAATCACATCCATATAATGTATT
>WURV02129981.1:0-40187 GCA_011762755.2 Epimenia babai
GCCGAGGTCCAGGGGAAGAAGGACAGCCTGCTCCAGCGACTGCTGGGGGAGTAGCTCCGCAGGTCAAGGCGGGGGGAGGGGGGCGTCAAGCTACGCTTACGCTAATTCGAACTGGCGGGCGAGGGGATCCGATACAGGGCCACATTCAGGGTCGGCACGATCACCAGGGTCAGGGCCGTCGCGAAGGTCACAGCCCGAACATCACCGCCACGGCCATGGACTGGAACAACACATCCGCGAGGAGGGGGATCATGCCCAGCACGGTCGTCGCTGCGTCCATGGCCACCAGCCGAAGACGACTGACGCCCGAGATCACCACGGCCTCGTAGGGCACGACACCCTTGCCGAGGTTCAGGTCGATCTCGTCGATCAGGACGATCGCGTTCTGGGTCAGCATGCCGAGCGCGAGGATCAGCGCCCCGAGGGAGATGCGCTCGAGCCGCACCCCATGGAAACCATCAGGATGAAGGTGCCGACGATGGTGATGAACAGGATGGATCCGATCAACAGGCCGCTCTTGGGCCCGATGAACCGAGCAGGACGACGATGACGATCGCCTCGACCAGGTTGACGAGGCATCGTTGATGGCCTTGGCCACGGCCTCGGACTGCAGCACGATGACGTGCAGATCCATGCCAACCTGCTCGAGGTACTCGAGCTCGTCGTGACGTTTCTCGATGGCCTGCCCCATCGTCACGACCTTGCCCCCCGAAACCGTGCTGATCGCGAGGCCGATCGAGGGCACGCCTACGGCCGAGGATTCCTGGAGTCCTGGATCCTCCCGGCCCAGGCCCTCGAACTCCTCGTTGGACTCGAGGACCTTCCCGTCCTTGACGACGCGTTCGAAGCTCGTCCGCTGAAGACTGAACGGAGGGCGGACGAAGGAGCGTTTGACCCTGGCCACGTCGCCGAGGTAGAGCAGCTGATCCGAACCAGACTCGCTGATCCGGGATCCGTGAAGTTCCCGGTCGACCCCATCGGGATCAAGAGGTCGTCGACACGGACCCTGCCCGCGTCCCGGGCAAGGTTGCGAGCCTCGAACCCGGTGAGATCTCTTCCTGCGTGATGCCGAGCCGGGCCATCCGGTCCCGCTGCATCTCGATGTAGATCGCCTGGGACTGCGTCCTCCAGAGGGTCACCCGCTTGACGTCCTGTACCTGCTGCATCGCACGGCGCAGCAGGTCCACGCAGTCCTCGATCTCGCGCGGGCTGTACCCCTCACCTGTGATCGCCAAGTAGACGCCAAAGACGTCACCGAAGTCGTCGTCGACCGAGGGGGGGCCGGAGCCGGGAGAGAGCCTCTTGCGGGCCTCGAGCACCTTCTTGCACAGCGTGTCCCGGATCTGCGGGCCCCGCCTTGGTGAACTCGTGGCTGCACCCGGGACCTCCGTCCCCGACCCTAGCGTCCTCTACAGACAGTGGAACTCCCCGCCACCTGGACCTGGATCAAGGCGGGGAGGTCCGTCCGGATCCCTCTCCGGACAGGCCGCCGATCAGGCCTGGTCCTGCTGCGCCCCGAGCAGCGAGCCGTGCGCCTGACGCAAGGCCTCGACCCGACTGTGGTCCTTGCTGAACCGGTAGGTGTGCAGGAGGCTCCCGAGCACCCGACTCAGCATCTGGTAGTCGGAGACCGGCTCGAGGTAGCTCTCCTTGAATCCGTAGCTCATGGCCTGCAGCCGTTCGACGCAGTCCTTGCGCGTCAACATCCGGCCACCGTGGAAGGGGTCGAAGAGGATCGAGCGGGCCCCTCGAAGGCGAAGGATGAAATGCCCGGGAAGGCCCACCCCCTCTAGAGGAAGACCGAGCCGACGGCCGACGAGCAGATACACCGCCGAGAGCGTGATCGGGATTCCGCGCCGGCGGAGCAGCACCTGGTCGAGGAAGCAGTTGTCAGGATCGTAGTAGTTGCTGCGATCACCCTTGAAGCCGAGCTCCCAGAAGAAGAACTCCGCAAGGTTGGTCGCGACCTTCCGGGTGCCCCCTGCGCGCAGGTAGGGTTCGAGCTGATCCGCCCAGGCATCCAACTGCTCGACGACCCGCTCGCGGCTGAGCAGAGGACGTGGAAGCTGGCTCAACAGGAGCAGCCCCTCCTCGAGGTCGAAGCCACGACGATCCACGAAGGCCTGGAACGATGTCGTCCAGGACTCGACATGGATCCGACCGAGCAGACCATGCACGCGCGACCTCGCATCGGGGTCCTCGCACTCAGCGAGCGCTTCGAGCGCCGGAAGCGAGACCGAACCCCATGCGAGGAGTCGCTCTTCGCATGCTTGATGGATGCGAGGATTGGGATCCTGCAACAGATCCGCTGCGGCGCGGATCGTCTCGAGAGCGGGGAGAGAGTCGTCGGCGATCGAGGGATGCATCGGAACCAATGCTGGAGACGTGGGGGATTCTAGGATCACCTTGCATCCACGCAAACAACGGGTTCGCACCCCAAGCCCTGGTCACCCGTACCGATTCCGAGGAGCGCGTCATGGCATGGGCAGGATCCCGACAGCTCCCTGCTCGAGGAAAAGGAACGAGGATTCCCGCCCCGTAAGGAAGCCTTGCGGGAGAGTCCTTAGGGAAGCTCCCGTCGAAGAAGCGAACCGTCCGAAACGGTGCGATCGGAGCATGTCACGAAGCCGCCATGGCAGGGATGTTCCCACGCAACCTTGTTCCTGCATGCCGGCTTCGTGAAGCATGCTCGAGGTTTGCGGCATCTGCCTGGTGAACGTCAAGGGACTCATGACTGGGGAATCACCGAGTCGGCGAGCACATCGAGGCGCGAGGGTGACCAAGACGAAGGCACGACCTCCATGGGGAGAGAAGGGCGAAGAGCTGGCTCCGTCGGGGCAGTTCAGCTTGCTGCCATGGGTTGCTGGCAGTGCGAAGTACATCTCCTCGATCGACCCTTCTCTCTCGTCGAAGCCCTCTCATGGCAGGCGTCGACATGCCCACGAAGGCCGACCGAGTTGCTCGACCGTCACGGTCACGGACATCGCCCAACTCTTGGATCCTCCCTGAGGCGAGCGCCCTGCGAAGGGCAGCCTGCATGCCTCCTTGCCGAACGACCGCGAGCATCGGTCCTGCCCTGGACCGTGGAGTCGACGGAAACCCTGAGAGCGGAATGCGGAGAGCCCGGGCCGGCGAAGAGCGAGGACCGGAGCCGCCAGGACCGGAGCCGCCAGGACCTGGCAAGGCTCCCTGGCACGCTGAGATCCCGTTCCTGTCTGGCAGGAGCAGGCCGTACGGACCAGGAGCCTCGAGGACCGAGGTCCTCGAGGCTCCATGGCGCACTCCCGGAGAACCGGGAGCTCAGCGGACAAGTGCCGGGATCAGTAGCTGAACTTGTAGACGAACATCGTCTTGCCGGAGTTGTTGCCCGAGATCTCCAGGTCGGCGACCGGGCCGGCCAGCGAGATCCGCTGAGCGGTGCGCTCGGCGACCGTGAAGGACGGCCCGAACTTGTTGCCGTTGCTGAGGAGACCCTGGACCTTGATCAGGCCGGGGCCATCGTTGCGGATGAAGACCGTCGGGGACGGCTTGCCGCCGACCAGGCCGCGCTTCACCTTGACGGGCTTGTTCGCACCGGTGCCGTCGCCGGCCTCGGCGCTCATGAAGCCGGTCGGAGCCAGGACCGGACGCATCGTGGCAAGGCTGGTCAGCTTGCCGGTGCCCTTGGTCGGGTTGAGGATGAAGCCCTGGGCACCCCAGGAGGGCAGGGCCGCGACAAGCGGACGCAGAGCGTTGGAGCTGCCACCGGCGCCGAGGTTCCAGGTGTATGAACCCTTGCCCTGGGTGTCCAGGACGATCGGCGCGCCGAAGGGGCTGGCCATGAACAGGACGTCACCGAGGTCGACCCACAGGTTGCCGAAGGGGGTCGGCAGGCCGGTGCTGAACACGGTCTGCGACCAGAGCAGCACGGCCACGTTGTTGGCCGAGGCGGTACCGCCGTCGACGATCCAGGTCGGGTTGTCGTAGCGGGCGTTGGCCGTGACCTGCGAGCTGTTGTTGAACTCGGGGTCGAGACCGGCGTAGCCGGTGTTGGGGTTGGGGCAGGACAGCGTGCCGCTGGCGCCGTTGTAGACCTTGTTCTCGGAGGCAACGCTCAGGACCGGGACCGTCGAGCCCAGATCGAGGCGGTTCGAGCGGTCGGAACCGGTCAGCGTCGGCGGCTTGGCGCCGGTGCTGTTGTCCTGGTCGGACCAGGCCAGGTTCTCCTTGATCGCGACGATCGCGCCCTTGGAATCCTTCTCCTTTCGGGGGATCTCAGCGTGATAGACGCGGTTGTTCGTCGTGTCGAACTGGCAGAGATCACCGGTGCCGACCGGCAGCTGCGAGCGGTCGTTCGACATGTGGATCGAGGGGCCATCCTTGTTCCAGGAGTTCCCGTCCTTGGACGTGAACTTCCACCCGACGTGCCACTGCTGGGCAGCGTTGTAGCCCTTGTGGCTCGGAAGGGCGAAGGGAGCCCGGGTGCTGCCGGTCGCACCGTTGCCGTTGAGGCTGTGGGTGACGATCCAAGCACCGATGCCACCGGTCGTCGTCGTCGGGAGCGCGACGGCCGAAACGATGGCCGTGGCGTTCTTGTAGTCCGGCACGCCGGTCTTGTCGAGCGTCGCGAAGATCAGGTTGAAGGTCGCAGCCGTCTTGGTGTCCTGGTCCTGGGCGACGTACCGGATGTAGCTCAGGTTGGGGATCCCGAGGACCGTGCCCGGCGTGAAGGCCTGGGTCATGGTCCCGTTCCAGGTGCCCATGTTTCCACGGGACGTGTATTCCGTGGTCTGGTCCCAGCTGCGGAACTGGTTCATCGGGAGAACGACGGTCTGGGCAGCCAAGGTCGTTCCGAGAGCTGCCATCGCGGCAAGAGTGAGGACGGTTTTCATCTGGCCTCCATCTCGACCCACGAACCAACCGGTGGAGCTTCCCATCTCGAGGGGCTACGAGACCGATCACGACGACAGGGCTTCACGAACAGGCGAAGACCGGTCGGGCGTGAAGGAAAGCCCGAGCAGGAAGAAGGCAGGATCGGGGACGAGAGAAACAGGTAGGAGAGTAAGGGATAGGGAGCGAACATAAACTCGCGTCCTGATGGCCCGAGGAGGGCCACCCAAGAGTGGGGCAGTCAGGTCACGAAGCTCCCAATATGGCCCCGGATCTCCAGATGGGAACCACCCACGGGAGGCCAGGGTCCTGACTGGTTCCAGGGGCTCACCTCCGGGGGGGAGCAAACCCGGGATCAACGCCCGACCTGCGTCCCTTCCCCCGGCGCCAAGGGAAGCACGGGTTGTGGCACCTGGGTCATGACGTGCCACTGCTTGTTCTTGGAGTCGAAGTGATAGACCGTCCGCGACCCGTCGTCGTGCTCCCAGATGCGATGACCGTGCTTCCGATCCCGGTACCTCCGCACCACGAGGTTGGGCCGGGCGCCCATGTGCACCGGTGGGCAAGGCCCGATGCCATCGGGATCCGGGACGCGATCCTCGAGAGGACTCCGTGACCGGGCCCAACCCTTGCGATCCACGGCATCCAGCCTCTTCTGGGCTTCGGCCTGGACCTGGACCGGATCCTCTTTCGGCTCCTCCCTGAATGCGGAGGTCTCGGGGCCCGGCCCAGGCTCGGGAGTCCCCGAACCGCGGTCGAGGAGGAACCAGGCCGAGGCGGAGAGGAGGATCAGGAGCAGGAAGACGGGAAGGGCACGCATGCGCCTGGATGATACCCCCGGCCCGGCGCGGCCGAGCCGCAAAGGCAGCCCGGATACGAAACGAGACGCCCCCCCGGGGGAGCGCCTCGCACTGGTGCCGAGAACAGGATTCGAACCTGCACGGGCCTAGGGCCCACTAGCCCCTCAAGCTAGCGCGTCTGCCAGTTCCGCCACCTCGGCTCGGGGGAAGATGAGACCTGGAACCCAGGCCTCACCAAGAGGGGCGAAGACGCTAGCCCTCGCCCTGAAGGCCTGCAAGGGTTCCGGTCAGAAACCACACCAGGCCCGCAGCATGACGGCCACGTCCTTCTTGCTGGTCGAGAGGGTCAGGGAGGCCTTGTCGAAGAGGCTCAGCATCCGCCGGGCCTCGCCGAACTCCTCGCCCACCCCGCGGGACCTGCGACCCGACTCCTGGACCCACATCCGCTTGAGCTCCTCGTCGACGGCCTTGTCCAACTCGTCCCGGTCCGCACCACGGAGCCGGTGCAGGGCCGGCGCCCTGGTGGAGAAGCGCTTCTTGAACACATCGAGCTCGATCTGACCGCGCACCGAACGCGCCCAGGCAGGATCGGGCAGGCCGCGCGAGAGGGCGCTCTTCTGCTCGGACTCGTAGCGGCCGAGGATGTCACGCAGCCCCTCGGATCGGCTCCAGAAGAAGCCCGAGAACTGCTCGGGCAGTTTCTCGAATTCCTGCCGCAGGACCGGATCGGACCAGAGCGACTTCCTGCCGAACTTGCCGAGCCGCGCATGCACGATGTGCTTGACGAAGTCGCCGTGGTTGCTGATCAGAAAAAGATTGTCGATGAACTCCGCGCCATTCAGCACGGCGAGGTGACCCGTGGCCGGCACACCGGGATGCCCGAGTTCGAGGATGAAGTCGGTCTCGGGATTGACCTTGGGATCCAGCGAGTGGCGATAGGCCTTGGTGATCCCGAACTTGCTGTACTTGGCCAGCTGCTTGAGCTGGTTCACGCGCTCGCGCACGACGCGCTCCTGTCCCTTGACGATCCGGAACACGAAGGACATGACCGGATTCGCCCCCGGCGAGACGACCTTGTAGACCTCGGGCTGGGGATAGAGCCTCGGGTCGTTGTCGGCCAGGACCATCGCGAACCAGGGCTCGAAGGCCGGAGCGATCTGCGCGATGAAACCCTCGGCCCCGCCCTCGACGCCGTAGGCACGGAAGCCGTCGTTGACCAGGGCCCTCGTATCCTCATCGAGGCTGCGGAAGAGCTGCCGCATCAGGATGCCCGGCGGGACTCGCACGACGCAGAAGACGGCCGCGCGATCCGGCATCGTGCCCAGGATGCGGCGGAGCCATGCCTTCTTGCCCTTGGGCGCGCTCAAGAACAGCTCCTGGTCCCGGGTCAACGCCGTCTGGTTCGTCGTGGCGCGGAAGATCCCGGTCAGGGTCCGCCCGTCCTCGCCGCCCTCCATCGAGTAGGGCTCACCGAACACGAAGCTCCCCCAGAGGCGCTTCATGGACTCGAGGTTGAGGAAGGCCTTGAACAGGCGCCCCTCCATGTTGATCTCCGAGTCACGCCCCGGCCACTGGGCCAGGGTCGGATCGAGCCGCTTGCGGGTTTCGAGGTCGAGCATCAGCTCCGCCGAATTGATCCCGGTTCCCGAGCCCGAGGGCTCTCCGAGTGTGCGCAGCGAGAAGGCCTCGAGCGGCTTGACCAGCAGGTCCTGGTAGTCGGCCGAGGAGAGCAGCGACTCCTCGCCCTCCGCGGCCTGTCCCCGCGCGAGTCGCAGGGAGGTGGAGACGAGCTCCTTCTGGTTGCCGACCAGGACCAGGTCCAACTCGCGCGCGAGCCAGACAGGACCCGGCGTCGCTCCGCCTACACGCAGCAGCTCTCCATCATCCTCGACCTTGATCTGCCCGAGCGAGTCTCGGAGGAAGCCCTTCTGCAGGACCGAGACGGCCGCGGCGACCTTCCACGAGACCTTGGAGTAGAGGCACCAGGAGGCCGGCCTGCCTGGCTCCGTGCTCCCGGCTACGAGCAGGTCCTTGCCGAAGAGGTCCTTCACGAGATCGACGCCGAGCACCGGGATCGCCTGCAGCTGCTGCTGGAGCTCCTCGATCTGCTCGAGTCCACGCTCGTTGCCGGGGGTCGCAATCGAGCGCCTCCAGAGACTGGTGCCGCGGAGGTTGGCGATCATCTCGGGCGAGGCCTCGAGGTCCTCCCAGAAGTGCGGCCGCGGGAACTCCGAGAAGTCTTCGGCGAGCCGACTCTTGCCCAGGTAGTAGCCGACCTGCCGCGGTACGGCCTTGCGGATCTCCCCGAAGCTGCCACCGAAAGGGTTGTAGAGGAAGGTCGTGAAGGCCAGGAATGGGACGACCAGGAGCAGGACCACGAGGACCAGCAGGATCTTGACGGGCTTCTTCAGGCGCATGCGTGCTCCGGAATGCTCGGGCGGGCGAGTCCGGCGCTCCGGGCCGGGTCCGGCCGGAATCTACCCGCCGGACCCGCCGACTCCAGACCGGGAGAAGGAGCCAGGGACGGCTCCGGGGCCGCGTTCTTGCGTCACAGCGCGAGAAGCTTCGCTTGGAGCCCGGTGCTGGCGGGACTTCGGCAGGCGGAGGCGTAGACTTGCGGCCTTGACCTCAACCGGAGCCCTGCTTGCGCCTGTCCTCCCGCCTCTCGAACCTGACCGAGTCCAAGACCCTGGCCATCACGGCCAAGGCCCAGTCCATGCGGGCCGAGGGCAAGGACGTGATCTCCCTCTCGGCCGGTGAGCCCGACTTCCCGACCCCGACGCTGATCTGCGAGGCCGGCATCCAGGCCATCCGCGACGGCAAGACCCGCTACACGGCCGCCGCAGGGATCCCCGAACTCCGCGACGCCGTGGCCCGGAGCCTCGAGAGGGACGAGGGACTCGAATACGAACGCTCCGAGATATGCATCACGCCGAGCGTGAAGCCCGCGGTCTCCCTGGCCCTGATGGCCATCCTCGATCCTGGCGAGGAGATCGTGATCCCGACCCCTTACTGGGTCTCCTACCCGGACATGGTGCACCTGGCCGGCGGGACACCGCGCATCCTGGAGACCCGCGTCGAGAATGGATTCCTCCCGACCGAGACGGAGCTGCGCGAGGCCCTCTCCGGGGACAAGGTCCGCGGCATCCTGCTGAACACCCCGTCCAACCCGACCGGGATCATCTGGCCCGAGGAACGGCTGGGGACCCTCGTCGGGATCTGCCGGGAACATGGGGTCTGGATCCTCTCGGACGAGATCTATTCGCGTGTGATCTGCGACGGCCAGGACCACGTCTCGCCGGCTTCGGTTCCCGGCGGACACGAGTGCAGCCTCGTCATCGATGGCCTGTCCAAGGCCTTCTCGATGACCGGTTGGAGACTCGGCTGGGTCGCAGGCCCCTCCGGCATCGTCTCCTCGATCTCGGCGATGCAGAGCCACCTGCTCGGCAACGCGCCGACGATTTCGCAGCATGCGGCCGTAGAAGCCCTGGGTGAGGAGGCACGCTCGCTGCCCGAGGTCATGCGTGAGGCCTTCACCGAACGCAGGGACCTCGTCGTCGCGGCACTCGAGGCCATGCCCGGGGTCCACTGCCTGGCGCCGGCGGGAGCCTTCTACGCCTTTCCCGACATGCGCGAGGTCCTCGAGGCCCGGGGCATCGACGACATCCAGCTCGCGACGGCCCTGCTCGAGGAAGCCCACGTGGCCCTGGTACCGGGCTCGGCCTTCGGCACGCCGGGCCACCTGCGCCTCTCGTTCGCGACCTCCAATGAAGAGCTGCGCGAGGCCTTGGACCGGATCACCCGCTGGTTGCAGGGCGCGGCATGAACGCCGTGGACTCGCTCTCCGGACTCGGAGCCGACATCGGCATCCTGTATCTGCAGGTCCAGGCCCTGGAACCGGGCACGACGAGCCAGAGCAAGCCGTACCTGAGCCTGCGCGTCGGTGACCTGACGGGATCGCTCGAGGGCAAGATCTGGAACGACTTCCCCGGCTTCGAGGACCTGGACGAACTCGGTGTCGGCACGATCGTCAAGGTCGAGGGCCGGAGGAGCGAGTACCGGGGCCAGCCGCAGATCGAGATCCGTCGCATCCGAGCGGCGGGACCCGGGGACGCGGGGCATTTCGATCCGGACCGCATCCATGGCCCCGGCTTCGCCGAGGTCGCCGATCTTGCCTGCAAGACCCTGGTCATGGACATCGAGACGGCTCCGCTCGTCGACGTCCGCGGCCTGCCGCAGAAGCTCGTCGAATCGGTGACCCGGGTCGCGACCGATCGCGACTGGGACATCGACAAGGTACTCGGCCTCAACCCGCTCTTCTCCCGGGTCGTTTCGATCGCCGTCGGGGACGGCGAGGGTCAGGGGGGCACGGTCCTGATCGCCCCCCCCGACGAGGAGGTCGAGGGACTGGCCGAGGGCTCGCCACCCTGGATGCGGGCCATGGGCGAGGCCCGCATGCTCGCGGCCTTCTGGACCCTGGCACTGCAGGCCGAGCGCGTCGTGACCTACAACGGCCGCAACTTCGACCTTCCCTTCCTCCGCACGCGTTCGGCCATCCTGCAGGTGCCGGTGCTCCGCGACCTGGTCTCTCAGCCGCCGTACCAGCACCGCCCACACCTGGACCTGTACCAGATCCTGATCGGCTCGGGACGAGGTGCCGCTCCGATGAACCTGGACGCGGCCTGCTTCGCCTTCGGCATCGAGAGCCCCAAGGACGCGATGGACGGTAGCATGGTCGGCAAGGCCTACCGGGATCGCCAGTACGAGGAGATCGCGCGCTACAACCTGGCGGACATCGACGCGACCCGCGAGCTCTTCCATCGGCTCGAGCCGACGATCCTGACGCACCTCGATTGAAGAGGACTCAGCGCACGAGGTAGGCGTCCTTCGCACGGGGCAGCCGCTCGTGCACCCGTTGCTGCAGGAAGCGCCGCTCCTCGGCACTGCGGGCCGAGGCCAGGACGTAGACCTTCCAGAGCCGCAGGTACGAGTCCTCGAGATCCGCGATCCGCGGCAACCGATCCCGGAATGCCGAGAGGGGCTGCAGCTCCGGTGATCCGGGAAAGCGCACAAGGGTCCCGACCTCCTTGAGCTGCATGCGTCGGTTGGGGCAGTAGAACAGCACGGTCCCGCGGCGTCCGAAACGTTCCTCGAACTCCTGCTCGAGCTCGGCCTCCAACGCACGCCTGCGCTCGGAGGAGCCCGGCGCGAAGAATCGCTCGACGAGCTCGTCCTGGATCTCGCGGTTCTCGGCCCAGGGAAGGACGGCCACGCGCTTGAGCAGCTGTCGGGCATCGAGTCCACGCAGCAGGCCCAGGGCCTCGTCCGCGAGCGGATCCCCGATCCTGGCACAGGCCTCCTGCATCAGCACGATGCGCAGACCTTCGTCGGTCTTGTCGTACAGGTCCGCGGGCGCGAGCCAGCCCTCGAGCAGGGCCGTCTCGACGGCCCGCGAGACCATCGCGCCGGCGGCGATCTTGGCGTGGTGGTAGTAGACCCGCTCGGAGAAGTAGTAGCGCGCCTGAAGCATGCGCAGGATCTCCGAGACGATGTCCTCGCGCAGCAGGCCGTCCTTCTCGCAGTCGACGTACAATCGCTCGCCCCCCTCCTCGATCCGGAAGTAGCCGGCGATGCGTTCGTCGTAGCGCAGGTCCAGTCCCGTGTACCAGGCGTCGCGCCGCAGGTAGTCCATCAGGTCGCTGCAGATCGTGTCGCTGATCATCTGCTCGAGGAACGGAGGCTGCGACCCTCCTCCCTCGCCGGCGCCGAGGACCTCGAGCACGCCCTCGCGCAGTCCCTGGGCCTCGAGCTCGGATCCGAGCTCCCGATCGGTGGACAGCATGCGACGGAAGCGCTCGGGCCGATCGTGGCGAGGCAGCAGCCCGCACTGATCCTCGACGTTGTGGCCGTACGGGATGTGCGTCACGTCGTGGACCAGGGCCGCAGCCCGCAGCAGACGCTCCTCCTCCTGCGTGACCCTGCGGCCACCTTCGTCGAGGTACTCGGCGTTGCGGTTGACCGCCTCGACGAGTTTGGAGGTCACGTGCAGCGTGCCGATCGAATGCTCGAAGCGGCTGTGCCGCGCACCGGGAAAGACCAGATGGGCCAGGCCCAGCTGGGAGATCCCGCGCAGCCGCTGCATCTGCGGGGTGTCCAGGATCCGCCCCTCCTCCTTGCTGAGGTGGATGTCCCCATGGACCGGATCGCGGAGGACGAAGCTCTTGCGGATCGGCATGTCCGCGAGCCTAGCAGCCCGTCGAAGGATCCCAGAGGCGACAGTCCGCCGTCTTCCCCGCTCCGGCATCCACTGGATTCCTCGACGGACTGTGAGCGCTCGGAGCCGGCCGATGCACGCGGGACCGTGCGCAGGACCCGGTCAGGCGTTCCGTGGACTGCTCGGGTCCTCGCCGATTCAGCGCGCGCGGTAGGTCTTGACGCGATCGACTTCCTGGCCGGTCCGGGGATCGCTCAGAACGGCTTCGATCTCGAGCAGGTCCATGCCCGAACGCTTAACCTCGAGCGCGAGCTTGTAGGGCTCCGTGCCGGCGGTCATGGCCACCGACTTGGAGGCACTGCTCATGCGTGAGAGCACTTCGTAGGACTTGCCGATCAGGTCGTCGAGGGCCTCGTCGACGTAGGCGGCCGCCGGATGCATGCGACGATCCTGCTCACCGGTCGTGAAGATGCCGGCCTCGAGGCCTCCATGGACCCCGAAGACCCCACCGACCAGGACGAGGGCCGCGAAGAGGGCATGCGCGACATGAGTGCGCAATCCGACCGGGTCCTCCCCGTAGATGAGGAGTTCCTCGCGGTCCTCGTTCCGAGAGCCACGAGAAGAACCGAGGCTGGGTGGATGATGATTCCTCCGCACGCTGCGCCCCTCCTCTCGTGACCGACTGCGATCCAGGACCTCGCGTAGCGTTCCCTGTTGGATCGGCCGGATCGGGGGCGACCCGTCCGGTTTTCCTACGAAGCAGAGAGGGCGCCCTCCAAGTCCCCATGGGCAGGACCCTTGGTGCAGGGCCTCCGGGAGGATTCCCGAGCCTCCGATTCAAGTCGGCCTGGCCGAGCTTCGTTCAGGGATGCTGAACGGAGAGCCTCAGCTCCCCGAGGAGGTCCGCACGGCGATCCATCAGGACGCGTTTGCGGGCAGGTTCCTCGAGCAGGATCCGGTAGAGCCCGGGGGCGATGCGATGCTCCCATGGCTCCCTCGGATCCAGCAGCCCGGGGACGCGGAGGCTGCCTCCTGGCCTGCGGATCAGCAGCTGCAGCGCGCGGACCTGCTCCTCGCCGACCTGGCGGCTCGTCTCCCGGAGTCGGGTCCAGTCCAGGACCAGACGGTCCTGGTCCGCCCCGAGGGCTTCGATCGGCCGACCCTGGCCCGGTGCGCTGTCGGCCTCGACGCTGCCCGGCTTCCTGCGGGTCGGTTCGAGCGAGAGCGGCGGATTGCGGGTCTGGCTGCGCTGGTCGAGCCCTAGGGCCACCGGCTCGTGGACATAGCGTGGATGCCGGAAGCGCAGTTCCATCGAGGCATCCCGGGGGAGCCCACGGAGCAGGAGCAGGCCCTTGGCATCCGGCACGAGATTCCGGTAGCGACCGCTCCAGAGGAAGGGTCGCTGCCCGACTCCCCCCCGCTGACCCTTGCGTGACGGTCGTACGTCCATCCTGGCGTACGTCCGTTCCGCCGATGGCATGGCCACGAGTACGCGAAGCTCGAGGCCCTCCTCCATCTGGAAGCGCCAGGACCTCGCGCCATCTCCGGACCCGCCCGGTGTCACGAGCCCCATCCGTGAAGCCCGTCCACGTGCCTCGAGGAACAGGGGTTGGGCCGCCCCCCCCTGGAGCCCCTGGATCCGAAAGCCCCCCGCCTCGTCGGTCCGGGTCTCTGCCTCCCCGAGCTGGATCCGCACGCCCTCGAGCCCGACTCCCTGCGGATCGTGGACCAGGCCCTTGATCTCGAGATCGCGGCCCCAGAGCACCTCGAGCCGGAGCGGCCTGCGCGGATCCAGGTCCAGGAGCCGAGGACTCTTCCGCCCGCCGGGGCCCTCGAGACGGACGAGATGCCGCCCCTTGGGCAGGGTCTCATGGACCTCGAGCCCATCCAGCGAGCAGGCCCGACCGGCCTGAGGTCCGGCGACGAAGACCAGTCGAACCGGCACCGTTCGGCCGTGCAGCGAGGATCTCAGCTCGAGACGGCAGCGTCCCTTGCTCGGCGGGGGCAATGCCTCGCCCTCGCGAGCCAGGGTCAGTCGCAGCTCGCGGGGGTCCTGGTCCGAGAGCGGAAGGGCCTTCTCACCGGGCTCGACCGCCTCCGTCCCCTGGGCCTGTCCCGCCGGAGCTCCTGTCCCCCTGGGGCCGAGAGAAGCGCTGTCCCCGGTCTCGGCACCGGTCCCTTGCAGGATCTCGGCTCCGACCCCGGTCCCCTCCTGGAGCCCGTCGTCCTCGAGGCCCTCGTCCCCGGGAGCCGCCTCGACGATCGGACCCAGCCCCGGATCGGCGACCAGGGCCATACCGGCCCAGGCCAGGAGCCCGACGAGGGAAGCCCCGAGCAGCAGTCGCAGCATCGGCGTGGAGGGGGAAGACATCGACGGAAGGAGGAGCGGGGAGGGGCGTCCCAGGCCTACGATGGCCGGCCCCGGATCGGGGGATCCTGGGGGAAGGGGCCTCGGGAACGGTCGTGGAAGTGTACTGCGTGGATCCGCATCCCGAACTCGAGCTTCGCCATCGGGGGCCAGGGGTCGGCCTGCTGGCCGCGTCCCGGCTCCTGACGGCCCTGGCATGGACCGCTGGCCTCGCCCTGGCCGGTCGCAGCCTGGACGAGTCCCAGCTGGGGCTCATGAGCTTGGCACTGGCGGCCTTCGTCGTCAGCTCGGCGATCGGGACAGCCGGGATCTGGCCCCCATTGCTGCGGGACCTGGGGCGGGACGGAGATCTCCGGCATCTCGAGGCCGCCGTGGATCGGGCCGCGACCCGGGCCCTGGTCGCCGCTGCGGCCTTCGGCCTCTTCGCCCTCCTCGATCCAGCCCTGGCACTGATCGGCGTCCTGCTCCATGGACTGCTGCCCTTCGGCCTCGCCGCGGCCCCCCACCTGGTGCCCGGCCGGGCCCGGATGCTCTGCCTCTCCGAGCTCCTGGCCCGAGCCCTCTCGCTCGTCGGCTTCGGGCTCCTGGCCTGGACCGGTGTCGGCGAGAGTTCCGCCTGGTTCGCGGTCTGGCTGCTCGGCAGCCTCGGCAACGGCCCCCTGCTCTGCCTCGGCCTACCTGGACCCTGGCGGCACTGCTTCCGGATCCGCTCTCCGCGCCTGGTCGCGCCTCGTCCCGAGGAGTGGTTCTGCGGCCTTGGCGAGTGGAGCCGCAGCGCCTACCTGCAGGGCTCGGCACCGCTCCTGGGCCTTCGGCTTGGCAGTGCGGGTGCGGGCCCCTTCGGCCTCGCCCTGATGCTCCACCGACTTGCCCTGCTGCTGCCACAGGCCCTGTCCACCCTGTCCCAGGGCCCCCTGTCCCGCGGGGACGAGGTGGCCTGCCGCCGCCATCTCTGGCGGGTCCTGCCGGGATGGGCCCTGGTCGGCCTCCTGGTCGGTCTCGGCCTGAGACTCCTCGCGGGCCCCGGGCTCGACCTGGCCTTCCCGACCCAGAGCGCTGCCTTCCGACGAGAGGCGCAGGCTTCGCTCGAGATCCTGGCCCTGTCCCTGCCCTTCGTCTTCGCCTCGAGCCTGAGCCTGACCTTCCTGCTGGCGCGGAAGCGCGAGGCGCGCGTGGCCTCCTTCTCCCTGGCAGGTCTGCTCGTGCTGGGAGGCCTGCTTTGGCCACTGGCGCCCCGGTTGGGTTCGGTGGCCGCAGCCCATGCCATCCTGGCCACAGAGTTCTTCGTCTGCGCCTCTTCGCTCTGGGTCCTGTGGCAGAGCGGAGCGGAGATGCCGACCGAGGAGGCGGCGGCATGAGGGTCGCCCTCGACTACCGGCCCGCCCTGCACAGCCGGGGTGGCATCGGCCGCTCGGTCCGTGAACTCAGCCGCGCCCTGGCCGGCATCGGGCGACCCGATCTGGAGCTGCATCTCTTCGGCCATTCCTGGAAGGCAGCCCCCGCTGCCACGGCGCCGAGCGGTTCACAGCTGCACCGCCTGCCACTGCCCGGGCGGAGCCTGCCGCTGCTGCGAGGCCTGGGCCTGGATGCCTCGCGCCTGGCAGGGCGCGCCGAACTCTTCCACTGGACCGACTACGTGCATCCTCCGGTCCGAAGGGGATGTGCCGTGGTCCAGACCGTGCACGACCTGGCCTTCCTCGTGGATCCGCGCTTCCACGGGGATGAGGCCAGCGAGCAGCTCACGCGTCGCTTCAAGCAGGCCCTCACCCGCGCCGACCTGCTTCTCTGTCCGAGTCGCGCCACGGCCGAGGACCTGCAGCGGCTCTGCAGTCCAGGAGCCGAGATCCGGGTCCTCCCCTTCGGCTGCGATCATGTTCCACCCGATCTGGATCCCGAGCGGGGTCGCCGTCGCGCGGCCGAACTGCTGCAGACCGGAGCTCCGTACCTGTTGGCGCTCGGAACCCTCGAACCCCGAAAGAACCACCGGAACCTTTGCGAGGCCTGGCGCAGCCTCGGGACACCTCGTCCACCGTTGCTGATCGTCGGCGCGGCGGGCTGGGAGACCGAGGGACTCCAGCGGGAGCTGTCCCGCCCGAGACCGGGCCTGGCCTGGACCGGCTCCCTCCCGGACCGGGACGTCTTCGAGCTCCTCGCCGGTGCGAGGGCCCTCCTTTACCCCTCGAGTCTCGAAGGCTTCGGCTTCCCGCCGATGGAGGCCCTGGAGCTGGGCGTACCGGTGCTGGCCGGGGACTGCTCTGCCCTGCGCGAGCACCTCGGCGAGACGGCGAGCTTCGTGGACGGACGCGACCAGGAGGCCCTGGTCGAGGCACTGCGTCGACTCGGCCGCGACGAGGGGCCGGGCCCCAAGGGTCCGCGTCTCTGGCGGCACCGACGGGACCGCTATCGATGGGCTCGTTGCGCCGAGGCTCATCTCGAGGCCTACGGCAGCCTGATGGCACAGGAGCTCGAGGCATGAGGATCCTCGGCTTCGACGGCTCCTGCCTCGCTCAGCCTCACTGGACCGGGGTCGAACGCTCCTTCTGGTCGACCCTGCTGGCCTTCGCCGAGGCGCAGCCCGAGGACCGGCTGCATCTCTTCCATCCCGAAGTCCCGCTGCCGCCGCTCCCGCCGTCGGTAGAGCCCCAGAGGATCCCCGGCATCCCCTCCGCACTCTGGCGTGAGCTCCTCCTGCCGCGAAGGCTCGACGAGCTCGGCGTGCAGGCCTGGCTCAGCCCGACGACGGCACTCCCCCCCAAGGCCCCCTGTCCCTGCCTCGCCACGGTCCACGAGATCCCGGATCCCGCGGACGAGGAGAATGGATGGACGCGACTCCGACATCGGCGGGCCCGCCGCCTTCTCGTCGATCGTGCCGATGGGGTCCTGGTCCCAAGCGACCGCAGCGCGCGCGCCCTGCTCCGGGAGCATCCCGGACTCGAGGGCCGGATCCGCATCGCCCACCAACCCCTGGATCCAGGGCTCCGGCTCGAAGCCGCGAGATGGGCAGCAGGACGCCTGCCGAGGGAGCTCGGACCGGGAGTCCCGGACGGCGAACCATCGGGAACCGAGGCCGGACGCAGGGAAGGCGAGCTGGGTGGAACCGAGGATGGAAGCGGAGCTCGGGATCCACTTGGCACAGCAACGACGGCCCCCCACTCCACACGACATGGAGACCGAGATCCCGAGGGCCGCCCTGCTCGCTGCTCCGACCTCGTCCGCGGCCTCGTCTTCGTCGGCTCCCCGAGACGGAGGAAGAACCTGCCTCGCCTGATGCGGGCCTGGCACAGCCTTCCCCTTGCGCTGCGCCAACGCGACCCCTTGATCCTCGTCGGCCCTGAGCGGGCCTTTCAGGAACAGCTCGGCCCCCTGGATGAGCAAGGCCTCGAGGTCACGGGTCCCCTGGAGGCCAAGGAGCTCGCAAGCTGCCTCTCCGGCTCGAAGGGCGTCCTGCTTCCCTCGCTCTCCGAGGGCTTCGGCATTCCGATCTTCGAGGGCCTGCTCCTCGGCCGTCCCTTCCTCGCCAGCCGGGACTCGGTTCATCGCGAGTGGCTCGGTGCGGAAGCCCCTGGGCTCTATGTCGATCCGCATTCGGAAGCCGAAATGGCCGCAGCCCTGAGGCGGCTGCTCGACGACGAGACACTACGGGAACGCGCCCGGCGAGAAGGCCCTGCGCTGGTCGCCCGCCTCCGGCCCGAACTCACCGCAAGAGCCTGGGACCAGGCCCTCGACTCCCTGCTCTCCGCGGCGGAGTCCTCGACATGAAGGCACTCATCGGGATCCAGGCATGGCTCGACGGAACCGTGCCCTCGGGCGCAAGGCAGCGCATGCGTGGCCTGCTGCAGGGGCTCTCCGGACTGGCGGATCGCGGTGGGATCCCCGAGGACCTGCGCATGGTCCTGCTGCTCGGCAAGGACTCGGACCCCGGACTCCCCGGGCTGGCGAGCTCGATCCCGGGCATGGACCTCGTCCGGACTTCGATCCCGGCAGGCCCTCCCTGGTCGAGGATCCGCGGCGAGCGCAGGCTCCTGCGGGGGCTCGTGCGTGATCTCGGACTTTCGCTCCTGGACCTGCAGAGTCTCCCGCTGCCCCCGCTGCCGGTACCGACCTGCGTCACCCTGCACGATCTCAGGGACTGCACGGTGCATGGCCGCCCGCTGCATCGGCTGGCCATGCACCAGGCCCTCGAGGGCCTCGAGGCCCGAGCGAGTCGCATCGTCCTCCCCAGTCCGATCGTCGCCAAGGAACTCGCGCAGCGCAGACCGGCACTGCGCGATCGACTGCAGGTAGTTCCGGCCGGCCTTCCGCTGCCCGACCCCGATCCGGAGGCGGGTCCCCCGTGGTGCTTCGTGCATCTGGGGCGTCCCGAAGCACGCAAGCGAATCGAGTTCCTCCTCGAGGTCCATGCCGAAGCCCGCCGCCGCCGACCGGGCCTTGCCGCGCTGGTTCTGCTGGGCCCGAGCGGTGGCTGGCGACGCATCGAGGCTCGCGCCCATCCTGGCGTCGAGATCCTGAGGGACCTCGAGGACGAGAGCTGCGGACGGTACCTGGCCGAGGCCAAGGCCCTGCTCTTCCCATCCCTGCTCGAGGGCTTTGGCATGCCGGTGCTCGAGGCCATGGGCCGGAGCTGCCCGGTCCTGGCTCCGCAGGGCAGCGCCCAGGCCTGGGTGGCTGGCGAGGCCGGCTGGACCCTCCCGCTCGAGGATCGGGAGGCCTGGGTGCGGGCGCTCATGGCCTGCGATGCGATGGGACCACGGCGCGAGGTCCTGGCGGCTGCATCTCGTGGGCGGGCTGCGCGCTTCTCTCCCGAGGGGGCTGCCACCGCCTGGCTCGAGGCCTGGCAGGCAGCCTTGGAAGCTCCCACCACGAACGAGGACCGGAAGACCGCATCCCTCGAGGAGGGACGACGAGGATGAGCAGCGCGACCCAGGATCTCCTCGTGCACTTCAGCGGAAGGGTCCAGGGGGTGGGCTTCCGCTGGCGCACCAAGACCCTGCTGGAGGACCTCGAGCTCAGGGGCTACGTACAGAACCTCCCCGACGGTCGGGTCCGCCTGCGGCTGCGCGGAGCACCCGGCATCCTCGCCGAGGCCATGGGCCGGATCGATGGCGGACTCGGCACGCTGATCCGCGAGCGCGTGATCGACGAGGGGGATCCCTCGGAGAGCTTCGAGGACTTCTCGATCCGTCGTTGAAGTCCAGAACATCCTGAACCAGATCCGATCGAACAGGAACCGCCCGGACAAGGTCGGCCGGATCGCGGACGGATCGGATGGCAGGACGAGGGGATCGTAGGATCGAGACCGGACTCAGCCCAGCCTCTCGGACCTCTCGTTCAGGTCGACGTCCCGCTCCCCGGTCGGGATCCCCTTGCGGCGCATGTCCTGCAGCCAGACCGCGTAGGTGATCAGTGCCAACCCGATCGCCGGAAGGATGAAACCGGGAATCATCAGGCCGCGGATCCCGGCCACATAGGCCGCCAGCAGGAAACCTCCCCCGAGGAGGAAGCAGATCAGGCCCGGCAGCATGTACTTGCCCGGACCCTCCATGTCGTCCCCCCCGTTCAGGTCCCGCTGAAGCTTGGCCTCGAAGGCCAGCTCCTGGTGCTTCTTCTGCATCTCGAGGGCATGCCCGGTCGCGTCGTCGACCGCAGGATCCTCGCCGAGCGCCCGCATGCCGAGGATGCGCTCGATCGCCCCGGGGTCCTGGAGCTTGTCGGCGAGCTTGGCCTTGAGCTCGGCCTCGAGCTTGAGGCGCTTCATCCCGGCTTCCTGGTCCGCCGCCTTCACGATCAGCTTGTAGGCACAGAGGATCCCGATGAGCACGAGAACGAAGATCATTCCATCCATGGATCTAGCTCCCGGATGAGCAGGACGAGGGTCGTCGGACTGCCAGGTGTCGACGAGCCCATGTTCAGGTCGCCTTGTGGGGATCGTGACCACCCTGCCGCCGGGTCCCCTTGGACTCCAGGTCGATCAGGTGGACGTGCCAGCCGAGCAGGGCCCAGCCGATGGCCAGCAACAGGATGCCGGGGAACAGCCTCTCCTCGAAGTCGGTCAGATCGCTGAAGGCCGAGAGCAGGGTCAAGCCGAGCCCGACGAGGAAACCCATCAGGGCCAGGCCGTAACGCCAGCCGTGGTCGCGCCTCCGTCGCTCTGCGCCCTGCCGCGCCCTCTCCTCCTCGAGCTTTCTCCGGAGCTCCCAGGCCTCCTGCTGCAGGGCGAGACCCTCCTCGCTGTACTCGACATCCTTTTCGAGCAGCTCGCGGAGCTGCCCGGGGTCCTGGACCCGCTCGAGGAGCCTCAGCTTGAGGTCGGCCTTGACCTTGGCGATCTTGGCATCGCGATCGGCCTCGATGGCCTTGGACAGGACGGCGAGGGCCACGCCAGCGAGGATCAGGATGGTCAGGAGCTCATCGGGGCACCATGGACGAAGGTGACCGGGGCCCTGCGCGACAAGCCCGGGAGGATTCGCGGAGAGCCCGGGAGAGGCCTCCGCTCAGCCGACGAGATTCATGGCCAGCAGGAAGAGCCCCACGGCACCGGCGAGGACCAGCACGAGGATCAGAGCCTGGAAGGCACCGCTCCGCTGCCCCAGATCGTCGACCAGGAGCCCGCCGCGCTTGGATCGTAGGGGAGCCGAGGCCGGCTGTCGGGCCCCTGCGGCTGCAGCCGATCCCGGCTGGGGGGGCCGCTGGGGCGTCGCCCCGGCCCGACTGGGAGCCGGGGGGCGCTGCGGGGTCGCCGGGGGACGCTGAGGCCTTGCAGCCGGCCTCTGCGGCGCCGTCGGAGGGCGCTGCGCTGCCGCCGCGGGCTCCTGCAGGGATGGGGAGGAGCTCCGAGACGGCGCAGCAGGAGCCCGCGGCGGCGCCGAGGGCGAGGACCCCGGTCCCGGCGAGGATACCGCCGAGCCAGGTCCAGCCGCCGAGGGCTCCTCGTCGAACCCCTCGAGCTGGATCTCCTCCAGGCCTTCGGGCTCGGGTGCCGCCATCGGTGCTGGCGCCGGGGCCGGCGTGTTCGAGGCGGCCACACCGAGCTCGGGCTCGATGCGGACCCGGATCCTCGTCTCGCCGATGCGGATGATCGATGCGTCCTCGAGACGGGCTTCCTGAACGCGTTCGTCGTGCAGCCGCGTGCCGTTGCTCGAGCCGAGGTCCTCGAGGTAGACGCCCTCCGAAGAGACCCGGACCTTGCAGTGCCGCCGTGAGGCCGCCTTGTCATGGATCGTCAGGTCGCACTCGGGCAGGCGGCCCAGCGTGGCCTCCCGATCGACCAGGACCTCCTCGCCGAGGTCGGGACCATCGAGCAGGATCAGACGGACGTGCACGCTCTGGCTCGGCATCGACCCCAGACTATCCTGGCCCGCCCCGCGGACCACGCCTTCCCACGCATGAGCGCAGAGAGTCCAGAAGCTCCCCGGGCCCTGAGGGTCCGCGACCTGTCGGTCTGCTACCGCACCGGCTTCCTCGGCCTGGGTCGGGTTCGGGCCCTCCAGGGCCTCGAGCTCGAGCTCCCGCGAGGGGAGATCCTCGGCATCGTCGGCCCCAACGGCTCGGGCAAGTCGACCCTGCTCCGGGCCCTCCAGGGCAGGGGCCCCCGAGAGAGCGGCAGCGTCGAGGTGCTGGGTGGGGATCCGAGGGAGCGCGGGATCCGCGCCCGCATCGGCGTCCTCGAGGAGGGACGACCGCCGATGGGTCGGCTGCGTGCCCGCGAGCTCCTGACCCTCAGCGGGACGATGCGGGGAAGAAGCCCGGCCCGAGCACGAACACGAGCCCTGGAGATGCTCGAGCTGGTCGGCCTGAGCTCGGTGGCCGAGCGGCCCCATGGGGGATTCTCGACCGGGATGGCCCGCCGCCTCGCCCTGGCTCTGGCCTTGTACGACGACCCGGATCTGCTCCTGCTCGACGAGCCCACTGCCGGCATGGACCCACTGGGCATCGGACGGGTCCACGACCTCGTGGCCGAGCGTGCCGCGGCCGGGCTGACCTGCCTCGTGGCCACGCATGTGCTCGAGGACTTCGGAAGCCTCTTCGACCGCCTGCTCGTGCTCTGCGAGGGCCGGATGCTGGCCTGCGCCCCTCCCGATCGGGTCCTCGGCGATGAGGCCTGCCAGGTCCTCGAGGCCGAGGGGCTCGAGGAGGGGGCCTGGTCCGAGCTCGAGGCCTCGGTCGCACGGCTCGGCGGCCAGGTACGAGCACGCGGTCCACGGCGCCGGAGCCTCGGTGCGTGGCTGCGGAGCCGCCTCGAGGAGGGAGCGTGAGGGAGCTCCTGGCCGCGGCCGGTTTCGCGCTGCGGAGCCAGCTCGGGCTCGGACGGATCCTGCTGATCCTAAGCCCCTTCCCGTTCTTGCTGCTGCTCTCGGCCGTGGACGAGCTGGGGGCCGAGGCCGATTTCGGGAGCCGCAGCCTCCTGCTCGAACTCTGCCTGCTGCTGCCGGGCCTGGTCCTGGCAGCAGGCCTGAGGCAACGGCTCCCGCTGCTCGGTCCAGGGGACCGGGGCCTGTCCTGGCTCGAGAACCTGGGCCGCCCTCCGCTGTGCCACCGGACGGGTCTGTTGCTCGGAAGCCTCCTGGCATTGTTGGGCCTCCAGCTGCTGTCCGGCCTCGGGGCCGCGGCCTACCTGGCCCTGGATCCCGGCTGTCCCTCCGAGCTTCGGCCCGCGCAGGGGCTCCGGGCCCTCGGCGACCAGGCAGCTCGGGCCCGGCAGGGCTTCCTCGTCCGGGCCGGGGACTACGAGGACTTCCGGGTCCCTCCCGCCGCGGCCGGGAGCCGGATCCGACTCGAGTCCCTGCGATTCCAGGGTGCCGGAGGAGGCGTCAAGGTCTCGACGGCGCTCGGCCTGCCGGACCAGGATGCCCAGAGGCTCGGAGAGGGAAGCTTCCGCACCACCCGCAGCGCCCTGGAGTTCGCCCTGCCCGAGGCCCTGCCAGGTGGCGCCCGCCTCCGGGTAATCCGCCTGCCCGGTGAGGAAGCCGGCCCCCTGTCCCTGAGCCAGGGCCGCGTGCTGCTGCTGGGTCCCGGCCTGGATCCGCTCCTGGCCGGGCTCCGGCTGTCCCTGTCCCGCCTGCCCCTGGCCCTGTTGCTGCTCTGTCTCGCCCTGGGCCTTTCCTCGAGACTGGGGTCGGAGCTGGCCTTCCTCGGGATCCTGGCACTGCTCCCGATCCTGAGCCTGGTCCCGGCCCTCTGGCCCGAGCCGGCCAGCGACCGTCTCGGACAGGGACGGATCCCCGGGATCCCCGGGCCCGATGCCTGGGTCCTGACCCTGGCCCTGGTCGGCCTCCTTCCGGGACTGCTGCTCCCCCGACCGAGGGAGGAGCTCCTCCCATGAGGCCGCGGCACATCCTCTGCGGCCTCGGGGCCATCGGCCTGGGCGCGGTCCTGCTGGAGTCGCCGGAAGGGACCGTGGACCTGCCGTCCCGCCTGGCCCGGCTCGGCGGGCCGATCCGACAGCTGCCGGTCCCCTTCCTCTGGGACGCACTGGGCGAGGCGCGGATGCGGCAGGACGATCGAGCCGCCCTCGAGATCGGGCGCTGGCTGCAGCGCCTCCAGCCCGAGAGCGAGCTCCTGACCGTGATGCTGGCCCGCCAGCTGGCCTTCAACCTGGCCCTGAGCGAGGAGGACCCGGAGGGCCGGATCGCGCGACTTCGGGACGCCCTCGTCCTGCTCGGCGAGGGGATGCGGGAGCATCCGGGACGCCCCGAGCTGCCGGCCCTGGCGGCCTTCCTTATCCAGGAGCGGACGCGACGGAGGCCCGAGGCGACGGTCTTCGAGGAGCAGTTCGGGGAGGAGCCGGAGCTGGCGGCGAGCCGCTACTACCTCGAGGCCGCGAGGAGGGGTGACCTCGAGCCGGGGGAGCAGTTCCTGCGCCTGCTGCTCGGCGTACGGCTCGTCGGCCTGGGCGAGCGGGACTTCGCGGCCGAGGTCTTCCACGACGCGGCCCGCAAGGATCCTGGGCAGCGGTCCAAGCTCCTCGGCCTCGCAGCGGCCCTTGAGGCGGGTTGGCCCCTCGAGCTCGAGCCCGAGCTCGAGGACTGGCTGAAGAACACGGAGCCCTTCTCCCGCGAGTCCGACCTCTGGGATCAGCGCTGAACCGGGCACGGAAGGCGCGCTGTTCCTCGGCCGCAGGCTGCGAAGGGGTCCAGGTCGGGAGGGCCTCACCAAGGCCAGGAACGGTGTCGGAACAGCCAACATTCGCATCGGGTCGAGGCCCGGCTGAAAGCTCGGCGCGCTTCGACCGATAAGAAGGGGATCCGGAGCCGACGCGGCTTCGATCATGGCACCCTGATCGCACCGAAGGCAGGATGTCGGGCCCTGATGCCTGCCGTCGAGGCCTGCCTGAGGCCTTGCCCACGGGAGTCCCCTTCATCGACGCACTGCTACAAAGCGTCCTCGAGCACTTCTTCGAAGCCCCATACGTCTGGATCCCGCTGATCATGATCCTCTGCGGGATCGGGCTTCCGCTCCCGGAGGAGATCATCCTCGTGCTGACGGGGTACCTCGCGTACCGCTTCCCCAAGGAGCACCACCTCGGCCTGCTGTACGTGGTCTGCGTCCTGGCCATCCTCGCGGGGGACATGATCCCCTTCCTCGCGGGCAAGATCTTCGGCCCCAAGCTCCTGAGATGGCGGATCGTTCGGACCTTCATGAACACCGAGCGATTGGCCAGGTTCGATGCCTTCTTCGAGAAGCACGGCCGGCTGACGATCCTTGTGGCCCGCTTCCTGACCGGGGTGCGGATACCGGCATTCTTCACGGCCGGCACCATGGGCATGGGCTGGTTCCGCTTCGTGCTGATGGACGGGATCGGGGCCATGCTCGGGGTTGCCGTCTTCATGTGGATCGGCGCCAGCTCGGGCGAATCCATCGACGGGCTGATCGACTGGGTCAAGCGCACCGAGCGGGGTGTGTACGTCGTCGTCGGCGTACTGGCCGTCCTCGGCCTGGCATGGTTCCTCTACAAGCGTCGCCGCAAGGCCCGGCTGCTCGGGGCCGAGGTCAAGGAGACCTTCATCGGCCCGAGCGGTGAGACCATCGAGTCCATCCCCAAGCTGGGTGAGCTGCCTCCCCGCGGAGAGACCGGTGAGCAGGCCGGCCCTGCCGGGCCGGATCCCGCCATGACGGAGGGCGAGGACGCTCAGGAGGTCTGGATCGCAGGCAGCGAGGCGGCGGAGCCAGGCTCCCGGGAGGGTGAGGCCGATCGCGTTGGGAGCGATGAAGCTCCGGGGATCGGGGGCGGGCCTCCCGACATCGAGGAGCCGGGAACCGATCCGGAGAAGGCCTTGGGGCGGTCCAGCGACTGCGCGGGGGCCGGGGTTCCCGAGCCCGAGGACGCGGGGACCACCGCGCGGTCCGACGAGGAACAGCCCCTGGACCCGGCCCCGGAGACCGTTGGGAGCGCGACTCCGGAGCCCGAGGGGACGACGCCTCCGGCGGAGCCGCTGCCCGGTCCATCCAGCGAGGCCGAGGGTGGGCTCCTGCTGCCCCGGCTCGAGCCAGGATCCGGAGGCGAGGACCAGGGTCCCAGACCCTGAAGACCTGCTGGGCAGGCCTTCCTTGTCTGCCCCTGGTCCGCTGGCTAGCCTCGCGGCCCGAATTTCCGGCCCGGACCCCTCTCCTGGGCCGCTCTCCAGAGCTCGCGGCACCCCGATCCTCGCTGCGCGGGCCGGACCCCAGATCAGAGATCCTCCATGGAGACCTTCGCTGCCATCCTGGCCATCGGCCTGGCCATCGGCGCTCTCGTCTACGCCAAGCTGGCCTTCGGCAAGATCATGTCGAAGGACGAGGGCACCGACGTGATGAAGAACATCGCGGTGCAGATCCAGACCGGCGCGAAAGCCTTCCTCGTGACCGAGTATAAGATCCTCACGCTCTTCGTCGGCGTGGTCTTCCTGGTCATCGGCCTGACCGGTGCCGAGACCCAGGCCGCGGACGGCGTGGTCAGCTCCAACGGTCTGGGATGGAACACGGCCATCGCCTTCCTGCTCGGCGCCTTCGCCTCCGGGCTGGCCGGCTGGATCGGGATGCACACGGCGACGCGCGCAGCGGTCCGCACGACTCAGGCTGCGCGTTCCTCGCTCGGTGAAGCGCTCGACATCTCCTTCGCCTCGGGAACGATCATGGGCTTCTGCGTCGTCGGCCTCGGCCTGCTCGGCGTCGGCTCGCTGTTCCTGATCTTCGGCGGCCAGGCCGGCCTCAGCGAGGTGCTCGGCTTCTCCTTCGGTGCCTCCTCGATCGCGCTCTTCGCCCGCGTCGGTGGTGGCATCTTCACGAAGGCCGCCGACGTCGGCGCAGACCTGGTCGGCAAGGTCGAGGCCGGGATCCCCGAGGACGACCCCCGCAACCCGGCCGTGATCGCCGACAACGTCGGTGACAACGTCGGCGACGTGGCCGGCATGGGTGCCGACCTCTTCGAGTCCTTCGTCGGCTCCATCCTCGCGACGATGATCCTCGGCGCGGCCCTGGCCGCCGGTCAGGACGGGGTCTCCGCCCTGGTCGCTTACCCCCTGATCCTCGCGGCCATCGGCATCGGGGCCTCCTTCCTCGGCACCTTCCGCGTCAAGACCAACGACGAGAGCCACCTGCACCACGCCCTGTTCTCGGGCCTGGTCGGCGCCTCGCTGCTGGTCGTCGTCGGCATGGGCCTGGTGACCCTGTTCACGAGTGCGACCTACACGGTCGTCACCGATGAGGGCGCCGTGACCTACGGCAAGTGGGGCATCTTCGGCGCCATGGTTATCGGCCTCTTCCTCGGCGTCATCATCGGCAAGGTCACCGAGTACTACACCTCCGAGCAGATGAAGCCGGCCCAGGAGGTCGCCAAGCAGAGCCAGACCGGCTCGGCCACGAACATCATCTCGGGCCTCGGCCTGGGCATGCGATCGGTCTGGATCCCGACCCTGCTGCTCGCCGTCGGCATCTTCTTCTGCTACAAGTTCGGCGGCCTCTACGGCATCTCGCTGGCCGCGGTCGGCATGCTCTCGACGCTCGGCATCTCTCTCGGCATCGACGCCTTCGGTCCGGTCGCCGACAACGCCGGCGGCCTCGCCGAGATGGCCGGCCTCGAGCCCGAGGTCCGCAAGAAGACCGACGCCCTCGACGCGACCGGCAACACGACGGCAGCGATCGGCAAGGGCTTCGCGATCGGCTCGGCCGCGCTGACGGCCCTGGCCCTGTTCAACACCTTCACGACCCAGGCCGGCGTGATGCAGCCGGGCTTCGGCATCCAGCTCGACAGCCCCGAGGTCATCATCGGCCTGCTGATCGGCGCGATGCTGCCCTTCTTCTTCTCGGCCATGGCCATGGACGCCGTCGGCAAGGCCGCCAACTCGATGATCGAAGAGGTCCGCCGCCAGTTCCGCGAGATCCCGGGCCTCAAGGAGGGCAAGGAGGGCGCCACGCCCGACAGCGGTCGCTGCGTCGAGATCGCGACCAAGGGTGCGTTGCAGCAGATGGTCGGACCGGGCGTCCTGGCCGTCGCCGCGCCGATCGTCGTCGGCCTGCTGATCGGCGCCGAGGCCCTGGGTGGTCTGCTCGCCGGTGCGCTCGCGGCCGGTGTCATGATGGCCCTGTTCATGGCCAACGCCGGCGGTGCCTGGGACAACGCCAAGAAGTACATCGAGGGCGGCGCCTTCGGCGGCAAGGGGTCGGACACCCACAAGGCCGCGGTCGTCGGCGATACGGTCGGCGATCCGTTCAAGGACACGGCCGGCCCCTCGATCAACATCCTCGTCAAGCTCATGACGATCGTCGCGGTCGTCTTCCTGCCGCTCTTCATCAAGAAGGCCGGCGGCTGATCCCGGACCGCGGCACTGGCCGCGGATCCCGAGATCCCAGCAGGACGAGCCGGGGACCTGGTCCCCGGCTCGTTGCATGAAAGGACCCGGACATGGAACACGAAGCCCTGTTGAAGCGCGCCGTCGAGATCGCCCTCGACAAGAAGGCCGAGTCGCTCGTGGTCCTGCACGTCGGGGACCGCCTGCAGATCGCCGAGCACTTCCTGCTGCTGTCGGTCGACAACCGGAGGCAGGCGCAGGCCGTGGCCGGTGCCATCGACACGACGCTCAAGAAGGAGGGCGTGCCCAAGGCGAGGATCGAAGGCATGTCCGAGGGCTGGTGGACACTGATGGATTTCGACTCGCTCGTGGTCCATATCTTCCAGACCGAGGCGCGCGAGTACTACGGCCTCGATAAGCTATGGGCCGATGCCCGCAACGAGACCGCTCGCTTCGTCCCAGAGCACGAGGCCGGCTAGCCGGGGGACGGGGAGCGACGATCCGCCCCTCCGGCTCGGGTCCGGGGGCATCCTTCGTCGCAGAAGGGAGTCGGTGGGAGCTGGGCTCCCCCGAGGAGCGGAACGATGGCCGAGCCTGAGTGGCTGAGCTGGGAGGATGGACCCCTCGAACGGGCCGAGCAGGAGGACCTGATCGTCTTCCTGTTCCTCGGACCCGCCTGGTGCCGCTACACGAGCGAGCTGCGGCAGTCGACGCTCAAGGACCGCAAGGTCCTGCAGGCCCTGGAGCAGGACTGCGTGCCGGTGCTGGTCGACGCCGACCGCAGGCCCGACCTGGACAGCCGCTACAACATGGGCGGCTGGCCGACGATCGCATTCCTCTCGCCCGGTGGCGAGCTGATCGCAGGCGACAACTTCCTGTCGGCACCCGAGCTGCTGCAGATGTTCACGCGCGTCCGGGACTACTACCGCAAGCACCGTGACGACATCGAGGCCGGCAGCCCGATGTTCTGGAAGCCACGCAAGGCCCTCGAGAAGCCCGAGCAGCGTCTCGGCCAGGAGCTGATCGACGACGTCACGACCTCGATGCTCGAGCGTTTCGACCACAAGCACGGGGGCTGGGGGGAGACCCAGAAGTTCGCGCATCCCGAGAGCCTCGACTTCGCCCTGGTCCAGTTCTCCAAGACCGGCGATCCGCGCATGGCCGAGGTCGTGCAGCGCACCTTGACCTCGATGATGGAAGGGGGCATCCACGACCACGTGGTCGGAGGCTTCTTCCGCTTCTCGACGACGCCCGACTGGCGCGTCCCCCACTTCGAGAAGGTGCTCGACAGCAATGCCCAGCGACTGCGCTGCTACCTCGAGGCCTACCTGGTCTTCGAGGATCCCGGTTACCGCCGGACGGCCGAGGGCATCGTCGACTGGATGCTCGGGACGATGCGGGACCCGGAGACCGGGGCCTTCTTCGGAAGCACCGGGGACGATCCGGCCTACTACGGGCAGGCGCCCGAGCGTCGACGTGAGAGTCCTCCGCCCAACATCGATCGCACGATCTACGCCAACTGGAACGCGATGACCGTGACCTCGCTGTTCAAGGCCGCGGCCGTACTCGAGCGTCCCGAGCTCCAGGATCGTGCGACCGAGGCGCTCGACTTCCTGATCTCGCGGCTCTACTCCGAGCGGGAGGGCATGTACCACTACTGGGACGGGACCTACCACCTCCCGGGCATGTTGAGCGACCAGGCCTACATGATCCGCGCGCTGGTGACGGCCTCGCAGGCCACCGGGGATGCCGACCTGCTGCTGCCGGCCGAGGCCCTGGCCGATCGCCTGCTCGAGACGCATCGGGCGCCGGGCGGCGGCTTCTTCGATCTGCCGGACTCGATGTTCCGCCAGGACTCCCAGCGCTCGGGCGCCCTGCGCAAGCGCAACCGCTCCATCCTCGAGAACTCGGTCCTTGCCGAGGCCCTGACCCGCCTGGCCTACCTCTCCCACCAGGAGAAGTACCGGACCGTGGCCCAGGAGACCCTGCTGGCCTTCACCGGGGACTACAAGGAGTACGGGCACTTCGTCTCGGGCTATGCCCGGGCCGCCGACCTCTTCCTCTACGAGCCCCAGGTCGTGGTCATCGTCGGGGATCGGGAGTCGACCCTGTCCCAGGCCCTGCGCCGTGCGGCGCTGCGGCACTACGTGCCGAGCCGGATCGTCCAGACCCTGGACCCCAACCACGATCCCGTCCTGATCGGGCGTTCGGGCTACGACCCAGGGGACCGGCCCCGGGCCTACCTCAACCTCGGGTCCGAGGCGATCGGGGTCTTCGAGGACCCCGACGAGCTGGCCCACCGGATCCTGGAGCTCGAGAAGGGGCGCCGGAAGGGCTGAGAGCCCGTCGAGGGCACTCAGAAAGCCCGGCGAATGAGCCCGGAGGCCCAAGCCGGCATTCCTTCTGGGGGAGGGGCGCGATAGGCTCCCTCGCCGTTTCCCCACGCCCCGACCCAGATCCGGGAAAGACATGCTCCGAGAGAAGAAAGAGCTCAGCGCCCTGGCCCAGGAGGCCCTGGACCGCGCGGTCGACCTCGCCCGTGCCGACGGCTCGGCCTGCTGCACGACCGGCCATCTGATCTATGGCTTGCTCGGCGATCACCTGAGCCTGGGCAACCGGATCTTCGACGACATCAAGATCTACCCGGAGATGTTCCGGGACCATCTGAAGAAGCTGCCCAAGCAGACCGAGCCCGGCAAGGACGACGGACTGCACGCCCTGATCCACGAGGCGATCAAGCGCGGCAAGGTCGTCAAGAAATCCCTCGGGGGCGGCAAGGAGATCGCCACCGACCACGTCCTGCTCGGGCTGCTCTCCCTGCGGAACGGGAGTGCCCACGACTGCCTCGTCGAGTTCTCGGTCCATCCCGACGAGATCTCCAAGGAGCTCGTCGAGGCCATGGGCTACGAGGCCTCGGCACGGCCGACCTTCTGAGCTCCGGCCCGGCGGAGTCCCGGACGGCCATGGAGCCCGAACAAGGGTCCGGCCTCCTCGCGAGCTTCCGGGTCCCGTTCTGCATCCTCGCGATCGGGCTCTTCGTCGGCTTCGGCCTCTGGCATCTGCGGCCGATCGCGGACGACGTCTGGGTGTGGGCCCGCTACAGCGGGGTCCACCAGGGACAGCTTCACTGGCGGGCCGATCTCGCGCTCCGGGACTGGCTCGGCCCCTGGCAGGGCAACCCGGGCTTCGTGCTCTACCGGCCCTTGGTGACCACGAGCCTCGGGGTCGGCTTCTTCTCACCCGGCCTCGCAGCGCTGCTCAACCTGGCTCAACACCTGGTCGCCGCCCTGCTGCTCTGGAGCTTGGCGCGACGCTTGCTCCCCGATCCGCGCTCGGCGGCCCTGGTCGGCCTGCTCTTCGCAGCGACGCCGCTCGCCCACGAGAACCTGGCCTGGATGGTCGGCCGCTGCGGCCTCTGCGTCCCGCTCTCCTTGGGTGCGGCGCTCCTGTTCCTGCGGGGCTACGAGAAGGGCAGGACCGGCCTGGCCCTGCATGGACTGCCGGTCCTGCTCGCAGGCCTCTCGCTGGCCGCGATGGAGTCCGCACTGGCCTGGACCCTGTTCCCGCTGCTCTGCCTGTCGCTGGCCGCTCTCTTCGCAAGACTCTCGCTGCCCGAAGGCTGGAGGGCTCGGCTCGGGCTCGCCGCTCCGTACCTCTTGCTGGGCCCCGCCTACCTGCTGTTCCGACTCCTCGTCCTCGGCACCATCACCGGGGGCCGTGGCGACCACATCCTGCCTCATGGGATCGGGGACTGGCTCCTGGCTCCGTTGCAGCGACTCGTCGAGAGCCTTGCTCCCATGGACCGGAGCTTCGCCCAGACGCCGTTGCAGCAGCGCCTGATGCGATGGCTCTGCCTGCTCCCGCTGATCCTCGGACTCCTAGCGCCGCTCCACCTGCGCAACCCCCGGAGCCGCAACTATCGTCGGGCGCTGTACCTGCTGCTCGGCTTCTGGCTGCTGGCACGCTTGCCCAATCTCTCCTTCGCCCTGGGCGAGAACCTCGACACCGCGCGCTCGGCGTACTACGGCTATCCGGCGATCGCCCTGGCGCTCGGGCTGCTCCACGCGACCAACCGGTACTCGTACTGGTTGAGCTGGGTCCTGGTCCTCGCCTTCGCCGTCCATCTTCAGCATCGGGTCTCGACCAGGGTCGCCTGGTCGGACTGCGCACACCGCTCCCTGCAACTCCTCGAGGACGAAGCCGCCGCCCGCCAGGCCTGGGTCGGAACGGGCCAGGGGCGGCTCGCCTGGATCGGTCAGGTGGACGGGGTCTGGGGCGCTCCGGGCATCCATGCCCGGGACCTCGGCCTTGCCCTCTCACCCCCCTTCGTGTCGCTGCCGATCCGGGGCTTCGGCCTCTCCTCCCTGGTCGAGAAGGGGAGTCTCGGTGCCGCAGCGGCCATCGCCGAAGCCTGCGGAGGACTCATGGCCCTGAGCGAGCCGGAGTCGCCGGAGCAGGAACCGAGCCTCCTGCCGAGCGACCACCGCGCCTACCTGGACGGCAAGCCACTGGGCCGACTGGAACCTCGGCTCGTACCGAAGGAGGGCCAGGAGCTGCCTCGGCTCGAGTTGCCCGATCGATGGCGCGAGGATCCGATCCATGCCGAGGCCCGGCCCGTCCTGATCCTCGTGACCGGCTCATCGGTCACCTTGGCCCCGATGCAGGACCTCGACGAGCTCGGTTGGCCTCCTGCAGCCCGACAGGCACTCGGGCTCTGGCAGCGGCAACACCGTTCCAAGGGCGGCAGGGGCCTCGCCCCGATCGCTCTGCTGGTCGAGACACGAGAGGATCCGGAGGACCCCGGCTCCGTCCGGGCCCGATCCGCCGTGTTGTTCGGTCAGGACTGAAGCAGGAGCCCGTCGCCGGCCCGGGATCCGCCCATCAGCCAGTGGGCCGACGGTTGCGGGATCGATGCGCTCAGCGTTGGACCATGACCCTCTCGCGCAGCGCGCGGACATGGTCGGGACCGAGATCCCTAGGACCTCCATCCAGCTGTCGTGACGATCGAGGGCCTGCTGGACGAGATCGCCCAGCTCCTCGTCGCCGATGTCGTCCTTGCGGAGATCGGTCACCCCGAGCCTCAGGGCGTGCAGGACCTCCGAGACCGGTGGGTGGTCGACGACCAGGAGGATCTGGATCAGGGGGTCGAGCTCGATCAGATGCTCGATCAGTTCGGTCCCCGGCATGTCGGCCAGGTCCATCCGGAACACGACCACGCGGATCCGACCGCGGTCGCAGCGGATCAGGGCTTCGACCCCGTCGATGGCCGAGGTGGCCGGGAGCTCGCGCCGACGCAGGGCCTCGGCCCAGAGCTCGGCGCGCTTGGGTGCATGGGAGACGACCAAGACCTGGTCGCGAAGGAGATCCTGGGTCACGACGGCACTCCTGTCCGACAGGACGGCCTGGTGGGCATGGGGCCAGGCCGGAATCGATTCCTTGTTCCTATCGGATGATCCGGTCCCCTTGCTGAACGCGGCCCCCTTCGGGAACCCGAGCATGAGGACACCGTCCCTCCGTGGCCTGCCCAAGGAGGACCCGATGATGCTCACCCAGCTCTGCCACCTGCTCCGGACCTCGGCCTCGACCGTCGCCCTGCTCGGCCTCCTCGGAGGGATCGCAGCGGCTCAGGGGGATCGGGTCCCTTCTCGGCCCCCTCAGGAACCAGCACCCGGGCAGGCCCAGGTCCACGAGGTCCGCACCGAGCGTGCCCGGGTCCAGGTCCGGATCCTCGATGGCGTCGCCGACATGAACCTGGAGCTCGACCTCCAGAACCCGGGCCGCCGGGAGGCCGAGAAGATCCTTCTGCTGCCGATCCCCGAAGGAGCCACGGCCGACCGGATCCAGCTATCGATCGGCGGCCGCATGCAGAGGGGCGAGGTCCTCGATCGGGAGAAGGCCCGAAGACTCTACGGACAGATCGTTCGCAAGAGGCAGGACCCGGCGCTGCTCGAGTACCTGGATCGATCCTGCCTTCGTCTGCGCGTCTTCCCGGTTCCCCCGCTCGGCCGCCAGACAGTCTCGATCCGATTCCGGATGCTGCTGCCCGATACGGCCGGCATGAGTCGATGGAGCTTTCCGGCCCGCGCCCTTCAGGCCGACCGCATCGTCCTCGACCTCGAACTCCGCTCCTCCAAGCCCCTGGGAAACGTCTGGTCCCCGATGCCCGGCCTCGACATCTCGCGGGAAGGGGCTCATCGGGCGAGGGCCAGCTACGAGGGACGAGGAAGGCTGCCGGGGGATCCGGTGCTCCTCTCCTCTCGGACCGAGCGGGAGTTCGGCCTGGACCTTATGACGTACCGACCGGACCCCCGGAAGGACGGTTACTTCCTGATGATGCTCTCGCCTCGGCGGGACCTGGTCGTTGAGAAGCAGATGAACAAGGAGATCGTCTTCGTCGTCGACACCTCGGGCTCGATGCAAGGGGAGAAGATCCGACAGGCCAAGGTCGCGCTCCGCTTCTTCCTCGGGAGCCTGAAGCCCGGCGACCGATTCAACCTGATCCCCTTCTCGACCGAGGCGAGGCCCTTCCACCACGAGATCGTCGAGTTCGTACCGGCGATGAAGAAGAAGGCCCTCGAGTACGTCGACAGCCTCGAGGCCCGTGGCGGCACCAACCTGCACGAGGCCTTGATGCAGGGCCTGCACTCATTCGGGGGCCGTGGCCTGAAGAGCAGCTGGATCGGCGCGGATGCGGCCCTCGTCGAGGTCTGCCGCAAGCGATCCCGGAAGACCCACGTAGAGATGATGGTCTTCCTGACCGATGGCCTGCCGACGGTCGGCCAGACCGACATGCGGACCATCCTCACCGATGCACGCAAGGCCAATGACAAGCAGGTACGCATCTTCGCCTTCGGAGTCGGCCATGACGTCAACACCCACCTGCTCGACCGCCTCGCCCTCGAGGGTCGTGGCGAGCGCGACTACGTGGCCCCGGGCGAAGACCTCGTCAAGACCTCGGCCCTGTTCGAGAAGCTCGCACACCCGGTCCTGAGCGACCTGAGGATCGGAGCCGGCAAGGTCCGGCTCGACCGCCTCTCCCCACGGCAGCTGCCCGACCTGTTCCACGGAGGACGCCTGGTGCTGACCGGACGCTACAGGGGCGAGGGACCGACGGCGATCCGGCTCGAGGGTCGCATGGCGGGGCAGCCCAAGGCCTTCAGCTACGACGCGGACTTCCCGGACCAAGGCCGGGACATGGACTTCGTCGCCACGATCTGGGCCCAACGACGGGTGGCCTGGCTCCTCGATCAGATCCGACTGAACGGAAGTCGGGAGGAGCTGGTCTCCGAGATCCGTCGCCTCGGACTCGAGCACGGTATCGTCACGCCGTACACCTCCGGACTTGTCCTCGAGGAGGGCGCACGCATCGCCGATGCCCTGCCACCAGGGATCCGACGACGGGTGCGGGCCCTGGGTCGTGGCCACCGTGTCGTCGAGGACCTCGTGCGCAGCGGTGCCCTCGAGGAGGCCGACGAGGTCCAGATGGATCGGGAGATCCAGGAGGAACAGGACCGCGCCGAGGACTCCAAGGACCGTGGGGCCAAGATCGAGCTTCCGGCATCGAAGATGGGCAAGAAGACCGTCGAGGTCAGCAAGGAATCACGCTTCCTCGGCAAGGCCTCGGTCCTCGATGCCCGGAAGGGCTCCCGCCTCCTGACGGCCCGCAGGGTGCACGGAAAGCTCTTCCACCTGATCGAGGCTTCTGGGTCGACCGGGAGCTCGACGCCAGGAGCCCTGAGAGAGCCACCGAGGTCCGCGCCTTCGGCGAGGCCTGGTTCGCACTCACCAAGAAGGATCCCCGCGCCCGGCACTGGCTGGGCTTCTCGACCTCGATGATCCTGGTACTCGACGGAAGGTCCTGGCTGATCCTGCCACCGGAGAAGAAGAGATGATGCGTACGACACCCTGTCCACGACCCCGGAGCCGAAGCATGAACCGCCTCTCCGTCCGCTGCCTCTCCCTGCTGGTCCCCCTGCTGCTTCAGGCATCCGAGGCCCGATCACAGGCACCCGATCGGGTCCCCAGCCGAGGCCCGGCCGTCCGCATCGAGTCGACCCGCGTCCAGGCGCGCATCAGCGATGGTGTGGCCGAGGCCAGGATCCACTGCACCCTCCGCAACCACGGCCGCGTACCCGGGGAGAAGATCCTCCTGCTGCCGCTGCCTGCCGGTGCACATGCCGACGGCCTCAAGCTCCGCATCGGAGGCAAGATGCAGGCGGGCGAGGTCCTGGAGGCCGGCAAGGCCCGTGGCATCTACGAGAGCATCGTCCGTGCGCGCAGGGATCCGGCCCTGCTCGAGTACGTCGACCGCAACCTCGTACGGCTGCGTGTCTTCCCGGTCCCGACCGGCGGCACACAGGAGGCCGAGATCCGCATTCGGTTGATCCTGCCCGAGAGCGGGGGCATGCACCGTTTCGAGTTCCCGACCCGAGCCTTCCACGAGGGACGCTTCTCGATGTCGGTGGAGCTCCACTCCAAGAAGGCCCTGGCCAATGTCTGGACCCCGATCCAGGGCTTCGAGATCGTCCACAAGGGAGCGCACGAGGCCCGTGCGAGCTTCGAGGCCGCCGGCAAGCCCGAGCGGGACCCGCTGCTCTACTACTCGCTGACCCAGCGAGACTTCGGCCTCAACCTTCTGACCCACCGGGTGGAAGGCGAGGAGGAGGGCAGCTTCCTGCTGCTGCTGGCACCCAAACGCGATCTCGCGATCGAGAAGGAGCTGACCAAGTCGATCACCTTCGTCGTGGACACCTCGGGCTCGATGGAAGGCAAGAAGATCGAGCAGGCCAAGGCCTCGCTGCGGACCTTCCTCGGCGCCCTCAAGCCCGAGGACCGATTCCGGATCATGGCCTTCTCGACCGAGGCGAGACCCTTCTCCGCGGACTTCGTTCCTGCCGATCCTGAGCAGATCGCCAAGGCCCGGGCCTGGTCCGAAAGCCTGCGCGCGGTCGGCGGCACCAACCTGCACGAAGCCCTGACCCTCGGGCTGTCGGCAGAGCCCGCCGAGGGCAGCGTCCCGCTCCTGGTCCTGCTGACCGACGGCCTGCCGACCATCGGACTCTGTGAGACCAAGGCCATCCTCGCCGACTGCGAGCAGGCCAACCGGACCCGGACCCGCGTCTTCTGCCTCGGCGTCGGCCACGACGTCGACACGCATCTGCTGGATCGGCTCTCCCTCGACCATGGAGGTACGCGGGATTACATCGCTCCCGGCGAGGACCTCGAGGTCAAGACCGGTGCCCTGTTCGAGAAGCTCGCCCATCCTGTCCTCCACGACCTGGAGATCGAGGTCGAAGGCATCGAGCTCTTGCGCAAGGTCCCGTCCAAGCTGCCGCCCCTGTTCCGTGGAGGCCGGCTCGTCGTGGCCGGCCGCTACCGAGGCAAGGGCCATCGCGCGATCCGGATCCGGGGACTCGTCGCTGGCGAGAAGCGGCAGTACGTCTACGAGGCCGACTTTCCGGCCAAGGCCTTGGAGAGGGACTTCGTCGCGACGATCTGGGCCCAGCGACGGGTCGGCCAACTCCTCGATCAGATCCGACTGAACGGTCGCAGACAGGAGCTCGTCCAGGAGGTGCGCAGGCTCGGCAAGCGCTACTCGCTCGTGACCCCCTTCACCAGCGGTCTGGTACTCGAGGACGCGGATCGACTGGCGATCCTGCGTGGAGGGCGGCCGGGGGTCCAACGCGACGGCTGGCGCTGGGGGCCCGGCCGCCGGAGGCCCGGCTCGCCGAGCACCCCGACCGGCGGAGGGAGCGCCGGACCGAGCGTCGGAGGGGCCCTCCCCCCGGCCGAGGAGGCAGAGGACGAGTACGGACTCTCGACGCCCTCGCCCGACCCGGTGGCCAAACGGAAGCCCCGTGCACCGGCCAAGAGCGGAGAGAAGGCCGTGGCCCACAGCCGCGAGATGGCCCGCCTGCGCTACCTCGACCAGGTCGAGGGCAGGCGCAAGGGACGGTGGCCGGTCCGGAGCATCCGGGGGCGGAGCTTCTACAAGGTCGGAGAGACCTGGATCGATGCCCGTTACACCAAGGCCCACGCCAAGAAGCTGCGCAGGATCGAGGCCTTCTCCGCGGAGTACTTCGCGCTGCTGAAGCGGCAGCCGGATCTCGCCAAGGTCCTGGCCAGCTCTCCGAGGATCCTGGTCGTGCTGGCCGACGGCTCGGCCGTCGAGATCCAGCCTGTGGCCTCGGGCAAGAAGGGCCGCGGCGGCGAGGGAGGACCGGAGAAGGGAGACGATCGCCCCTCCGAGGGAGGACCGAAGAAGGAATCAGGAGGCAGGGGCTAGGAGCCTGCGCCACAGTTCGCGAATCGGCCCATCTCTACGTCATGCAAGGCTGCATTTCGCACTGCGAGCCGGCCTCTGACATGCAAATCATGGGTTCGCGGCTCTCAGTTTGGAACTGCGGCGCAGACTCCTAGCCCGATCCCGGCGAGCGCCGCCCCCCGCGGCTCGCCGACCCGAGATCCCGACCGCAAGGCCCCGGCGCGCCCGCTCCGGGGCCTTGTCCGTACACCCGGGGCATCCATCGAGCAACTTCCATGGGCGGGTAGGGCGGAATCCGGGCCTGGGCAGGCCTCGAATCCTTGAGCAGGCCCCCTCCGAGGCCCATCATGCTTGGCCGTCAGGTCCGGTTTCCGGCCTGGACGGTTCCGCACCCCGGCCCACGAGGAGCGAACCCGAATGAGCACGGCAAGCGTCGCCGACCTTGGGATCGACCCCAGCCTCGATCTCTTCGAGGAGATCGAACGGCTGAAGATCGAGCGCAAGGCCGTCATCCTCGCGCACTACTACCAGGATCCGGATCTCCAGGACGTTGCCGACTTCCTCGGCGACTCCCTCGCCCTGGCCCAAGAGGCCCGTCGCCGTGAAGAGGCCGAGGTCATCCTCTTCCTCGGCGTCCATTTCATGGCCGAGACGGCCAAGATCCTCTGCCCGGAGAAGATCGTCGTTCTCCCGGACACCGAGGCCGGCTGCTCCCTGGCCGAAGCCTGCCCTGCCGACAAGCTCGCGGCCTGGAAGCGCGATCATCCCGAACACGTCGTCGTCACCTACGTCAACTCGACGGCCGCGACCAAGGCCGAGTCGGACTGGATCGTCACCTCGAGCAATGCCCAGAAGGTGCTGAACGCGATCCCCGGCAACCAGCCCATCCTCTTCGCCCCGGACCGGAACCTCGGCGCCTGGCTCTCCAAGGAGCTCGACCGTCCGATGGACTACTGGCCGGGCTCCTGCATCGTCCATGAGACCTTCAGCGAGCGGCGGATCATCGAGCTCAAGGTAAGGACGCCCGAGGCCGAGTTCATCGCCCATCCAGAGTGCGAGGACCATGTCCTCCGCCATGCCGACTTCGTCGGCTCGACCTCCAAGCTCCTCGAGCGGGTCGAGAAGGGGAGGGCAGACAGCTTCATCGTCGCGACCGAGACTGGCATCCTCCACGAGATGCGCAAGCGGGCCCCGTACAAGACGCTGATCCCGGCACCGGTCGAGGATCGACAGGGCTGCACCGGATGCCAGGAATGCCCGTTCATGAAGCTGAACACGCTCGAAAAGGCCTACCTGGTCCTGCGTGACCTCGAGCCCCGCATCGAGATCGACGAGGACCTGCGCCGGCGGGCGCTGGTCCCGCTCGAGCGGATGCTCTCGGTGAGCTGAGGCGGGCCGACCTCAGCGCGGTCGAGGGGCCAGGCCAAGCCATTGCAATGCTCACGTCCCCCGGAGAGGAGGACGAGCAATTGGCGTCGACAATCCGCGTCGTTCCCAACCACCCGTGGCAGCAGCTGGATTCCGGCGGGGCAGACCAGGAAGCGTTTCGCCTCGAGCACGGGAGCCTATCCGTGCAAACGTCATCCAGCTGGATGAGGCGTAAGCGTAGCTTGACGCCCCCCTCCCCCCGCCTTGACCTGCGGAGCTACTTCCCCAGCAGTCGCTGGAGCAGGCTGTCCTTCTTCCCCTGGACCTCGGCCTCGAAGTGCTCCTTCCAGCCGCTTGGGGTCAGCTTGGTCACGTCCGACTCCGTCCCGATGCGCTGCACCAGGTCTCGGAAGTAGGTCCTGGCGTCCAGCCCATGGGCCAGGGCCGTCCGCAGAAGGCTCGACAGGATCACTGCCGTCCTGCCTCCGCTGTCACGCTGGAAGAAGAGCCAGTTCTTGCGGCCGATCGCCACCGGACGCAG
>WURV02129982.1:0-19133 GCA_011762755.2 Epimenia babai
TACTGCAGACGAACTTCGATATGAATGGCGTGTCCTCCCTAAACATGTAACCGAGATAACTTCCTTAAACAATGTAGTTTGATGTCATACATAATGCATACAATAAGGTGGCATAAAATAAGCCAATAACGGTTTAGAAGAACAAGAGACCTCAATATGCTCACCTTATCTGACCACTGGAAAAAATAAACAAGAACAAAAAGACAGAAGCTTTGGAATACTCCGAACATTAAATACAAAAAGGCCTCAAAATATTATTAACATTAGAAACAAGAAACAAAAGAGGCCTCAAAATGCTCGACATTAAAAATGAGATACCATAAAGCAAAATTTATCTCGCTTCACTCAGACGACTTTTTTTAGAAAAATAAACGGCATAAATTACCTCCCCTTGTTTGACTGGCAATACCATGAACAAATCAAAATAAAGAGCAACCCGGGAACAATATCTGCCAAAAGGCAAAGCTCTCTGCCAAGGAGTTCTTGAGATCTTTTAAGTAAAAATACAAACATCATCAGAAATTACCTCCCATTGCTCAGATTTCAATCTCACGAACAAATTTATATAAGATCAACCCAGAGATATTCCTACATCCTAATAAAGAAAGTTTTTGAGAAGCTTTTGATAGAAAATCGGATGGATGGACGGCCAGACCAATGACGTGCGAAATCGAATCAGTAAAGCTCATAGCACTTTCACACTATGCGATTTATAGGCCAACTTGTATAATAACAAACTCCAACTTGTATGATCAGTCGGCTCCAACAAGTTGACTATATAGGTTAATATCACAGTTCTAATCTCAAGAAAAATTAAGAAATCAGCAGCAATATTCTAATAATGAGAATGGATTATGTAGATTACTAACAATAACTTAAGTGACTATGGTTACCTTCAGTTAATTCATTAAATAACTGAGGGGTAATAATGGATAAAATCATGGCATTGATAAGGATATTTGATGATTACTTATGGTATTAATATCCTTTTATTAGTGAATTTTACTTGTGAATACCAAAAATGGATGCATAATTATGATACAGACCTAGTTTCAAAGAACGGCTCCTTGTTGACAACAGCTATGCGGGAGTTTGGACTGAGGTGTCTATCGGGGCCTTTCTTGATTTCTTTAGAGGCAGACTTGGGTGTTGTTTTATCTACGCTACCCCGGAGTGGTTTTGCTTTCGGAGTGCTACTGGCTTTAGATTTGGGCGTGACGGTCGCTTTAGCCTTGGGCGTATTGGCAGATTTTGCTTTGGGCGTAGAAGGCTTGGGCTTTTCGACTTTAAGGTTCACTGTTTTTTAAAAAAAAGAATAACACTAATAAATAGAGATGATCGATAATTATAATGTTAGTTTGTTTTGTTCATTTGCTCGTGAAGACAGAGTTGCAATATGGCTAAAGTCACGCCCTTTTCTCGTCATACAACATCATCGTAACAGGCTTGCGACTTAGTGGATAATATAGCGGACAGGTACCGATAATGAATGACCAGTCACTGTCCTGTGACAGTTGAAGGACCATCTGCCCTGACTCTGTGGTTTATACTATAGTGATTTGTCAATCAAAATAAATGAGGCTGACCATATTCAATATAAAAAAATATCTAGACTTTGGACAGGGCAAATTATGGCCCACAAGATGGGTCCAACCCAACTTACTCATTGCTCCCTTCATTCCTGCCTGCCTGCCTATATACATATACGCTTTAATATTATCGTAATTTATGGCATTATTTCATATACCCTTTAATATTATCGTAATTTATGGCATTATTTCATACACCCTTTAATATCGTAATTTATGGCCACATTACCCATAACATCACTTGGATACATTATTATCCACTGTGTATAATACACTGCAAACATGTCAGTCACATATGGTCACAACGATGATAGCTGGAAATGTCCAAATGTAATAATTTCTAACAGCCATCTATAGTGGTTACATAATTGTCACATAAGTATTACCACCGTAGATGTATTCATCATTGCCTGCATAAATGCAAAACTATAAAACTCACCTTTAACTTGTGATGGCCTTTTGGTAACCGATGTGGGTGTACGATTTTTGGCTGCCAAAAAAATTAACCGATGTAATGACGCAGGCATGTTGTAGACAGGTAATCACAATTCAACGGGTAACAGGGATTTAGAAATAAGGTACGAATATGATATATGGTAGAATATAAGTCAACATTTTTAATTATAAACAACTATACTTTACACAATTTGTTATTATTGTTGAATTTGAGGCAATTTCTTGACAAGTAGCTGATCAAGTGTATATTGAAAATCATGCCACACTGCTCCACAAGGTTTTGATTGGTCAAATAAGATTTGTGGAAGTTAAAATGAAAACATTGAAGTGAATGGGCTAAATTGAGGATGAAACAATAAAGAGAATTAAGCATGGTAAGGATGAAATATTTAAGGAAATGGGCTGGCATTAGAATGAAAACATTTAAGGAAATGGGCTGAATTAAGGGTAAAACATTACAGAGGATGAGGTATAGTAAGGATGAAAACATTGGAGGGAATGGGCTGAAACTAGAATGAAAACATTGAAAGGCATGGGCTGAATTGAGGGTAAAACATTGGAGAAAATAGGCTAGAGTTAGGATGAAAAGATTAAAGGGAGCTGTTTGATCAGACCGTAGGGCTGATAGAATTTGATGGTGTCACGGACATATTATAAATTGGTCAAAAATCCTCATTATAAGCAAATCATAAATCAAATAGAAAAGTATTAGCCATATATGGACCTAAGTATGGTGATGAAATTTTACAAAATTACGCAGTGGTCAGAGATTTTGTTATTTTAGAATTCCTATAAATGTGTAGTGAATCAAAATACAGAATATATAAGTAAAACACGTACATTGTTTCGTTGTGTCAGGCTTAGATTTTTTTGCTGCCGGTGGTTTGTCGACTTCCTCCTCTTCGTCTGTCAAAAAAAGGTTGAAATTCATTGATTTGGTTAGAGACAAAACATGAACCGAATAACCGAAAATAACTGATTACGGCCGACTATAAGAGGTCTTAAGTTTGGTGAAATCGTATGAATATCGTTAACCGATGTTAGGTGTCGACGTCGCTGGAATTGATTTCTCGTCAGTCGGTTACTCTAGTGGTGCCAAAATGGGGTGTAAAACGGATTACCCCGAACAGCATCGCAGTTACCTGGCCTGCTTTCGCTGTCCTCGTCGCTCGAGTCTGGTAGAGGCAGACCCTTCTCGGCGTGTAACGCTTTCCTCAGCACGTTCTTCACGTGCTTCTCCTGGCTCGTCGGTATCTTGTACGCTTCCTTACCAGCATGGGTCAAGGTCACGCTACACAAGACGCATTCCAGTTCGGTCGAGTCGGCGTAATCCAGTTTGTAAACTCCCGCGTTAGCCTCGTTCGACAGCCACTGGATCTTGAAACCTTTCGACGGTTTGTAGACATTCTGCTGGGCTCGGCATATGTAGAAACCCTCTGGAACATCGCACGACAACAATTTATAAAAGTTGTCCCAAAACAATCATCCTAGGGGAGAGGAGTATATAAATAATAATCTATTCAGATTACAGCCACCAAACTTGCTATTCTAATACAAGAACTAAAAACAAATCAATTTTCAATGTATCCGATGCATATCACCTTACTACATCGCATACGCATCCCATAAATTCATTTAACAATCACTCTGCGTGACTAATGATTATGACATACATTTTTATGGAGCTGCATTTTTACATAATACACCTCAGCGTACATTTATAACTTGGTCCACGATGTAAAATAGCAATTAATCACAATTAACGTCACACTAAGCCAGGAAATATCCTTACTAAATACTAAATAAAGCAATCTAACGAGACAATAAACAGGCTAGTTAATACAAAAAATAAATTAAAAACATTCCACGAAATTTTCTCCTTGATATCGTGCTATGAAGCACTATAGCATTTACTGTGGTCTATGCTGTATACCTTCCTCGTTCCGTACAGCAAGAAAAGTCCCTTTATCAAAAAGCAAGCTCTTTTCAATCTTTGTGTCTGATTTTGGTGACATATTAAAATTTTCGTCGTCCATAAACTGGAACTTTTGTACGGGTACGCGCTGTCTCTTGGAGAGGGTTCGCGATTCCGACCCACCCGCTGGACCATTGTCTGGAGCCCCTTGCCTTTTGCGCTGTGTAATACACAAAAGAGAAACCTTATACAGATATGTATATCATAAAGGCAAAGGACATAGTACAAGATTTATAGATCAGAAGTATCAGCCAAGGCTTTCAAATGCGGTTTACAATTAGTGCTGTTATGGCAGCCTTATTCAGGGCATATACAATAAATATCTTTGCCACTCACCTATCTCCTGTCATGATATTGAGTGTCTACTCATTCTTAAGATAGGTTTACTCCAGCAATAGCTGAAAAATGACTTGCCAAAGATCAACAGAGAAAAGTCGACCGGCAGGTGGTTTTTAATCCACAATCTTTTAGTTACATTGCTCTTACCACTTGACTAACAGCTTCTTGGACATAATTAATAAAATGGTCAACAATAATTTGAGGGAAAAACATGGATTTAAAATTTGAATTAAAGTCTGTAATAATCGTTGGTCTTCGTAACCTTGGGTATGACCAATCAAATGCTACTTAATACACGCAACATTTGTCAAGGTATTCATACACCTTATATAAACTAATCATCAAATTTATTGATACAGCATTTTCACTTGATCACAGTAAATTACATCACCACAATAAGTGATTATCACATACAGTAAAAATTCTATTACCTTGCTCTTTCTTGACTCATCCTGGTTACTCTTATTTTGATCCATTATACCTGAAATCAGTAATCATACAGCATTAACAAAGATGAGCGACTTAACATGAATATTTAAAAAATCGCAATATCGTTGATATCCTTCTATAGTTTTGGCAAAATTACTACTCAAAATCTAAGCGTGTTGTAATAGCATTAAGTATTCAAAACATGGCAATAAGCCTGTCTACGTAGCTCAGTTAGTATAGTTGAACACCATCAAATCGGCAGTTATGTGGGAATCATGTAGAAATATAGTGTGCTAAATGGCGCCTATTTATAGGTCATTATGTAGTCCGATATCGCTGCATTTTCCAAACCAAATAGATTTTTTACCAAAAACCTTGATTCCTTGATTAGTATGATTACATTACATATTATTATGGTGGGCGTTGCAAATAGATATCTGCAATAATTACATCGCCATAGGTGTGCATTTATTCTTGCAATAACAATAATAGGGTAGAAACTTTCGAGTCGTTGTTATAATAGTCAAATTACTTAAATAGAGTATATTATTTAACTCGTAAGCTAAAACAAAAGAAAATATTGAAAATGAAATCAATCATTATCGTGTTATTTCGGAAATTAACTCTGCGGCAATTCCGACATTTTCCGAGTTATGATAAAGGACATATGCTTTAATTTACAAAACCTGTACCGACCAAATATCGAGTTCACCGACTAGATCAAAATAGGAATTACTCTTCGGCAAATACCAAATCAACCGGCAATAGCTAATGTGATAGTCGCCATTTTTAAAATGCACTTTACGTCGAAAAAATCATCCAATTAAAACGCAAGCACGTTGTTATGGTCTATTTACACGCTGAGATGGAATCGATAAAAACTCCATGGGGCAGTTTACCAAAAATCTCCCTACATCCTCATAAGTCGTTTCTGCCTTACCTGTGTGCATGACTGCATGTTTTCTTGTATTACCGCCATCACCACCACTGACAACCTTTTCTTATTAATTACAAGTCAAAACTATTGATTAAGTCAATTAGAAATGTCAGTGACTGTGGACAGTATATTTATAATATGCGGAACTACGCAATTTACCTATAAATAAATCAATAGGCCAATTTTCGTGCTACTTTATTAATGATATTAAAATAATATCATTTAAAATAATTGATTTATCATTATACCATAATAAAATGTTAAAAAATGTAAATACAATACAAATCTTTCCCGTATTATAAAAAATAAAAATTTGGGGTGAATCCACCAACGTGGGCACAGAGTAAAAGTTCCATAGACATGTTCTGCACTGTGCATGTTCTGCACTGACATGCAATGCATGAGACATTACACCATCTAGCCAAATTCTATTCATCTGGCTATTAATACCTTCTTACAACTCTGTTGTAAATTCACACCTGTCCATTAATACAATGCAAGTAAAAGATATTACGGCCAAGTATAAGTTACTCTAAGTTAATTTTCCCCTCAGATAATAAACCATTTATAGCATCAGGTTTTATATAACTTAAGGGGGATAATAAATGCCCCATATCCAGAGATTATGGAAATCAGTTCGAATCGCATGAGAGTATTAAATATCATGATGCCCAGTGTTATATATCTTTTTGAAAGATAGGCTAAATTGCGGGCCATAAAACAGGCCATAAACGCATACCTCAATAAATTTTTTAAATAATTGCATCGATTTTCTGCTGAATTTTTTCAAAAGTATATTTAGTTATAATGTAATATATATGCTAAGTTGACTTATAATCTGTTGAAGTGCTGATTTTTATGTATTTGAACCTAGCTACTAAATCTGAAGGCTGTATGTTAGATAAATGGAAATAACCTAGGCCTATAAATAGATTAACAATTAGATTCCACGTGTAGATTATTCAGCGTTTTTACTTAAGTGAAGTGTATTTAAGTTAGGCTAATAAATATACTTTAATTAAATATATAATTCTTATTAAATGTTCCAATAATGAGAATAAGTCGGCAGATCACACTTCTGAAGCAAATTTTCCACATTTGCCCAACACACTGCACGTTCTCCGTGCCAAGTAGATACTCTACAACCGTAAAAACCAAAAAAGAACGCACTAACTCTTCATGATCATTGTAAACTGTATATTGTCTTAATTGAACTAAAATTTTACAAACATATTATAGTATCAAATTATTATGTTCTTTATTTAAAGTCACTTCATGGTTGTACAAGCCTCTTCACCTCATCATCGATTTCTCGTAAGTCTTTCAGAACGTTCGTAAGCTTTGCTTCATCAAGTTCAAATTGAATCTTGTTATCCTGAAAAGCCATATTGTAATGTGCATGAAGGATATATCAATAATAAATCTTATGTTTTAAATGTTATTTCCTCTTATGTACTGTTTGCTTAATGTAGAATATAATACAGGTCTTTAAGTAATAAAATAATTTTTCTTTAATGACAAAAAAAATATTTAACTGAACGTATGGATGCCAGCTCTGTCCAGATTCCAGTCTAGCGATGTCATCGTGGTCAATTACCAGAAAGTGACAAGCTAACATTAACTCCAAGAAAATATTTCTATATATTTCTAAAATGCAAAAATAATAAAAATATCCACTCTAAAACTAGTTAACTAGTTCACCTTATCATTATTCAATGCGGCAAGTTCCAACTCAACAATTGCTATTGGTGTGTTTACATGGCTTTGATGTCGCGTTTGTGATTGTATATCCACCCTCCATGCCATGTTTTTCAATTTGTTATTCCACGTAGATGAATCAACGATCGCATCGTGTATTTTTGACTTGTGATTTCGCCAGAACTTGGTAAAAATTTTCGCTTTCATTTCGGTGATCCCACCCTCGCGTTTCTTGATATGAGACAGTAAAAATGCATCCAGTTGCTTAAAATCCATGTCGGCGGAAACCATACTCTGAAAACAGTAATTTGTCCATATTAAACCTGGGTGCCACAATTTGCAGTAGCTGTTTTTTATCCTGGATGATTCAAGCCGCTCTATTGTATGGGAACTATGGAAAGGCGATTTGCAGTAGCTATTTTTTATCCTGGATGATTCAAGCCGCTCTATTGTATGGGAACTATGGAAAGACGATTAGCAGTAGCTATTTTGTATCCTGGATGATTCAAGCCGCTCTATTGTATGGAAACTATGGAAAGACAATTTGCACTAGCTATTTTTTTTCCTGGATGATTCAACCCGTTCTATTGTATGGGAACTATGGAAAGACGATTTGCAGTAGCTAATTTTTATCCTGGATGATTCAACCCGCTCTATTGTATAGGAACTATGGAAAGACAATTTGCACTAGCTATTTTTTTTCCTGGATGATTCAACCCGCTCTATTATAGGGCTTCCTTGCAAAAATTCCCAACCTATAATTCAAATAATTATATAGTATTCTATTGGTTACAATCTGTATCATGGTTGAAGTTTTGGAATGATCCGAGGTTACTTGAAATGGCTATAAATAGGGTGAGTCATTGATGGTGCTCATTTACATCTAAGTTATTTTAATATCTACGTATGCAGTATATTGTAGCTCTTGTGTAGATTAGATATTTAATATGCTGTAATTGTTCCATAGTCATGCATGCTGCTAGTGTCTATTTTAGTTGTTAATAAGCTGCTTAATTCTTTCACTAATTTTTAATGATAGTTCTTACACCAATTTTTGTGTTAGAGTATACTTGATAAAAGAATAGCATTAACAGCGACTACAGCTTATACAAAGATAACAAAAAACTAGCAGTCAGGCTGTCGTGATGTAGCTCCATCAAAGAGTAATAGAACAAGTGTGCTCTACATGCCTGCTTGTTACAAAAGAATTAAATCATCTGACGCGGATGTGTGAATTGTCTTATGAGTTAGACTGGATCATCCAATGTAGAAGGTTGGTGATGTGCATAATCTGGCTTTCAATGTAAACATAATACAATCAATTCCAGTCCACACACAATGATCATCTAACAAAAATAGAAACTGAAAGACTTAGCCTACTATGCCCAGAACTTTATACTGTACAGAAGCCCCAATACAATAAAAGGTGATTTATTCACAGACAATTAAGTCTCAATTAACATGTTTGGGATCAAACAAAAATGAATACTCGGTCGTAGAAAAAAGTTCACAAAATGAGATAAAAATCAAGAAAAAGTGCACACTTAGGATAAAAATTGTCAATTTACGTAATAAATCACGATCGTGCATGTTATTGTTTTATAAAAAGTTTCACATTTGCTAAAGTATAACTAAAAGGCGATTACTGACTTTCATTAAATTCATGGCTTGGCGTGTCAACTGATCAAATGCTTCAATGGAAATATTTTGATATAATTCATTCTTCAAAAATTCTTGACTTATTTCTGATTCGCCGTAGTATATTCGTCTTGCAAGACCATTTAACAGAGCAGCAAAATTCTTCCCCTCGTCCGCCATGATTGTATCATGTGATCACTGACCGCCACTCGTTTTTAAGGTTTTATTGATAACTCTCGTCATTAATCAGCTCTCAGTAATGTTTGTTGCTTCTTAAATTGACATCTCGAGTCTCGACCCGGCGGCAAAGAATGAGGATAAATTAATAAAAAATAAATCGCAACTTAAAAAATAATCTAACACTCCTGCTAGCCATTCGAACTAAATCATTTAAATGAAAGTTTCATTGAAACATCGAGGTTGGCGATAATGAGGAAGTAACGGACGACGTTCATCAGCTAGTGATACTCTTCTGGTAATCACATGGTGATAGTGAAATCATCACGATTTCGGGCCAGAACATACTGTAGCTCCTAGGTTTCTCATCTCACCATTTGGCATTTTTTACCAAAAATATCAAAACTGACATCACCGACTATGAGTAAAAATAACAAATTGATCGATTTTAACACATTCAACTATCACTAAATGCGAGTATAAACCACGCAGATTATCATCACGTACTGTATATAATAGTATAGTGCTGGACTAGACAAAATTTTGTTACCTATAACTGAGAAGTGGCAAACTTGTAATAATGGCCCCGGGACCAGAGAAGGAAAGGATTAGAGAAGAACGCCGAAATGATATTCAGAATAGTGTAATTGATAGCAGTTCTGACAGCGATGGTGTTGATATTATGAGTTACGGGGCAGATACATATGGCTACACCGCATTATCTCAAGATCCGGACAGCGTTATGCCGTTTAACACGCAGCTGCAAGATGATGATGATGATTGTTCGGACAATACAATCAGCGATGAAGAGTCAATGCAGGATACAGCAACAGCTCCATTAGATTTTGACAATCTGTTTGATAGTGCAGCTGGGCAGGTGAGTCTTACCCAGTAGATGTAGCCATGGGCAGTAACAGTACAGCTGAACTGCAGTTATTGTTTTGCTAATACGTAATCAAGAATCTTTTAATACTAAGATTATTTCAAATACATTTCCGTTTTCTGCAATAAGTTGTTCTGTGTGATGTGATAATTCTCTTTTCATCTTACAGTAGTTATCACATTAAAACTAAAACTCCATAGTTCATCTACAAATGCCAATTATAAGGAGATAATATAGTATTAAATAACCATATGTATAAACAAATTGTATAAAGTGCACACCTTCGGACTACATATTTGTGGCTTGTTATCCAAGGCACTATCTACTGTATAGTTTGGTTGCATTATGTGGTGACCTCTCTGGTCATCTTCGGAGATGGTCATCTTCCTTCAGGTAGGAGTAGTACTGATAAATTTAACTGTGGCCACATGAATGACGAGTCTATTTCCATTCATTCAGAATTGCTTTATGCAAACCCTTTTATGGTAACTTAGAGAGAAATACACAGAAAAATGTTGTCCGTTATTGGGCCAACTCTTCCACTAACCTGTCCCAGACTGCTGTCAAACATGGCTAACCCCTTTCCCCCATTTAAATTCTGGTCAGTTATCATTTGGTAAGCTACACTAAATATAAATGCAGAGAAATACAAAGATGCGTCTTGTCTATTTCCCTGCCACTGCTAAAATTTGTTTATAAACTACTATTCACCTCTAGTGTTGATGCCGGTATACAAAGGAACATTTCGCCTAATTATACATCCAATGCTTACTTAGACATGACTTCACAGATACATTGGACTTTGCAAGCCTTAGTCTTGAAATTGCTCTTTTAACACTCACACTGACTTTTCCACGGCATCACCATGGTACCGGCATATGAACTAGGCAGTGATGGGTTCAAAACCAATGCGCGTCAACTCTGTTTTCCCTCGTGTATATTTGAGAAAATTATTTTATCCTGATTAAATGGCTTGTCTTGTAAGACAGTACCGGGAAATGTATTTTGCACGACGCATAATACGCACTGGTAACATATAAATCTAAGAACAGGGAGGCATTTTGACACCTGTAGAGATGTTACAGAGCTGCCTTGAGCAATGACGTGTGGTTAACTATAATTTAGAGAGCCAGATTGGTTGATTCCGAGTGCGTTATATACGTCCGTCTCCTTGATATGGTGTGCCTAAATGATTGAGTCAGTGAGTGTATTCATTGACAGCTGGCAATTGGCGTTAATTTTCCAGGTTGATAACCGGACAGACATAATTCTAAGCGATTGTCTGTGGAATAAGCGAGAATTGAAAACATCCATTCCACTCGATGGAGGTACCAATTACTAATCGTGAAGCATTTTAATTACCTGGTCATCATTCAGTACATCATACTCATATTTGCATAACAGATTTTTTGTAAATTTGTAATTTGCCACAATGGATAGTTCGTTTGCTCTAACAAAAACAGTTTAAAATTAACTGAGTTCACATTTTTATTGTCTGAAAAGGATCTGATATTCAGTCCTTCCAAACAAGGGAAGCTAATCTGCATAAAACGTGACACCGATAATGACGAAATACCGTATGTATGTTTGAATAAGTATCTTTGTTAATATCGTAATCACTATTATATTGTGTAAGAAATTTCCTTCAACTTTCATTGTTCTATTTATTTTTTACTTAGTCATGTTTATGATAGGGGCTTGGGAATCATTCATGTGGATGATACACTAGACAAATTTTACTACATTTATATCTCTGCAAAGTGCAGTCAACAGTCCGTGGGACTGGGAACTGCGCTATATAGATATACACATTATATTAGAAAATGTGGGCACCGTTGTGATTATTCAAATTTCAATGCTTGTGGAAATTACCTCCCGTTGGCCATGTTTAGAACACCCTGACCTTTAATGATTTAAAAGTAATATTTAATGTGTTGCTTAATGCAGAAAACGTGCATGCTATCATGAACGCCATGGCCGGCTTCCAAATACCAGCAGTAAATCAACCAGTGTGGGCATCGACCATAGTGGAGGAAACGTGGAAGGAGCAACTTCTGTCACAAATTCACCAGAGACAGGACATACGACCAGAAAGTTTCTATGGAGAACACCGTGGTGCAAGTAAAAATGATGGCTTACCGCAAAGTTGTCATGATTCGGAACTGGACAGTTGTAAAGTACATACAAGTACTGATAATCTGACGCGTACAGCTCATGCTCCAGACAGTTCCATTGGTTACATGGAGCAAACTAACGGAATAACAGATGAAAATTGTGGTAACACATAGGCAAGCAAGATCAGCGACTGAGCAAGGAGCAAAGAATGTGATTGAAACTATAAAGATCTGTAGCAACTCGGGCAAAAACCAACATTAATGCAATGTTAATGGGGGGGGGGGGGTAGCCACTGGTGATGCTCGAAATAACTAAAGAGAAATGAACAGAAAAAACCTATACGTCCGATGGGACTAGAACCCACCATGACCTGGATAACATTACGTTAATATTTCAAACACCGCTAAAGTCAACCTTTCAATTTATAGTCCATCTTGCTTGTTACAGATGTGTGTATCACAGAACTTGTGCGATATACGAACTTTGTATTTGTTTTTCTGGGTCAATCCTGGTACTCGCAAATGACGGAAGCATTTTTATGTTAATTTAGACAGCGGAGCAGAGTAATTTAAAGTATATTTGTGGTATTTCTGGCATTTTACATGAATAATGTCATGCAGGAAACGTGAACCGTGTTTCGTTCTTCGTGCTCGTTTATAGGATGCCTACATATAACGAGTCAACAACAACAACAACTTGTATTCTATGTACATAAACAACAATTGATTTATTTCACATTCAAAAATCTGTCTCTCGCACAACTATAGTCTCATTAATATATTTATAATGTGTAGACATTATTACAGTTCTTCCAAAAACTACATACAGTGTACAGGTACAAGTAAAAATCAATAATAATTAACATGAATACAAAATAGGTCTACATTTCATTTGTAACCTCCGCGTTACAGTATGTACTCATACAGTGGGTAATGATAAATAATAATAATAATAGTATATACGGTATACGTGGGTAATGAAAATATACATGTGAAAAACAACGTTGTGATTTACATAAAACAATTCTTGACTTGTCTCTAATTATCTACCTTATATCACAGAGACAAAGGCCCACTGTTCTGTATCGTCCTGTCTTTTATCGTGTTCGTTATTTTACATTTGGACATGCATCGACAGAAATCGGACCTACCGCGTGTTGTTACTACTCGTATTGCAATTGTCACAGACTGCACTCCCCTTGGTGGGAACAACTGTCAGTGATGTGCCAGTGATAAACGTCCGTTTAGTGTCGTGTGGTAAAACAAAATTTTCAAGAAAATTCTAAGATTTGTGTCATCTTTTATCTCCAATTTTATAACCTACGCCGTCAAAAGATTATGAACAAAATAAATTTGAATACAAAACAATATCTGATATGTCGGTGTACATAATTATGCTCGAGACTGCTGTGGAAATATTAGGACATGACAAATAACTGAGTAATAAGATTGTATATGGTAATATGCAATTTTTTAGAACAAAATATGTCACTGCATGTAACTGTAGATTTAGTTTCGTATTACCGAGTTCACTACGCCACTGTTAATGAAAATAAAATAGCAAATAAAACCGGCTGATACTCCGATGAAAGCCATGAGAAATGAGACGAGGCATGTTTTTGATACTGTCATTGTGGTATTGTTTTGTACAGAAACATCAAAATTCATCTCTGTTCGCCGACTAATGAGCTTTATTCCATTAAGCCAAAAAATTTGACTACTGCATTAATAGAAATTTCGGCCATTCCACCCTGCTAATTTTCCATGTAAACTCTGGCAAATTTTTTGATACTAGTGTAGGATGAAACTGTCTTGGAGAGAAATGGAGTAATTCTAGATAATTTTTATAATAATAATAATAATAATATGAATATAGTAATATTCTGTTCGGTGGTGGGTTGAAGTTTTGATGTGACAAAATAACATTTTGGACGCCACATTTTTTCCTATATAGCAAACAAAAATATCTGAAAGGAAGCAGATAAATGAGGAAACATGGCAGAATTTGTAAAATAATCAATCTACAGATTCTATCAAAAAATATCAAAGACAACATAATGATTTACATATATAAATATGGTATGCGAGTCTATTGCATGCGGCATAGTTCAGTAACGCAGCGAAGATTGAAGGAGGGTATTCGTTTCATCGGCCAAACATCTTATCCCAGAGATTATCTTATGGAACAAATCCTTTAAGAAAATAGATTGTCTTCGCAGATAGATATCATCGACCATGAATTGCTGACTGGTGCTGCGTAGTACGTTTAGGTGCAAATTCAAAAGTGGCTTTCGTTTCGCGGCAAGTTGGAACTCCTGAGTGACGTAACGGGGTAACGTTGATCGCAGCTAACACCAGTGCCAACAATATCGTTTGGTCATATTGGTTATACTCTGGAAAACATGACCGCGCCACAAAATCTCAGCGCCATCGCCAGCTCGGCGACTAAATGTCTACGCTAATGTCATAAAAAACTCAATCAACACAACGAGAACGTAACGAAATGTTTCAAGAACCCAAAAGCGAACTGCGGTTGGTCACTGTAAAGTTACGCGTTATACGACGCCCGAGTGGCCAGTTATATGATGGAATGTTAATTCATCGTGTTGTACTTCATGATAGACGTGTATACTGAACGATTAGCGGCATTTACAATACCTTTGTTTGTCCTCGACTTCTCGTAAACCTAGAACACACGCGCATTGGCTAAAATAGATGAATTGCGATTTAGCATGTGAAATAGGAATACGAAACAAAGCTGACACAATTTCCAGGAGAGTTACAAACACACTCGCACGGTTGCGCTCGCTGTTTTAATTAACCGAATGCAATTATCACTGTGTATTATGATCTACAACGTTAAAAAGAAAAGAACGCCACAAAAATTCATCTTTCAGCTTCGGTGAGCGTCAAGCTAAACATAATTTCCCTATGTAAAAGAGGAAAATAAGCTTCCTGATTCTACTGCGTCCGTCGCGGTAAGGTATTCAAAAATAACGATACAAGCTAAAATATCAAGATACGTACGTATATCGAATGAATGTGACGTTATGAAGTATATATACACCATACAGCATGGTTGTGAGATGCGTTATAATGACTAATAACAGAAGTCTCGTAATCATCGCGTATTAAATATAAATTGCTTATATATGGTAACTAATAACAAATAACCACTGCACCAACAATCTGCGTATAACAACTTACAGAATGATGTTATAGGAAATACAATGCAGTATATTATTTTGCCTAGGGTTTATGGATTATCTTACATAATTTTCCCTCGATGCGTAAATATGTAATATCATGAATCGCCATATCTCCCGAATTAATCCCAAAACGACATAATTATTTCATATCGGTAGTTAGAATTGCATTCCATTCAAATAAAAATCACGTTTACCAATAAGTTCGCACCTTGGAGAAACTCTAATGACGATCGTCTTAATAAGGCTAATAAACCTCGTGTGACCTGATTTGACCTAATGTGACCCGATCAACTTACAATTCGTAACTGTCTACAAATAAACAATTCAAATTCAATGACAAAGGTATGGACGTTATCGTGGAGTCATATGTAGGGTGACGGTATGTCTTAAGAATGTAACGCATACGCAATAGCGAGTTGTATGTAATTTACATAATAACTAGGTATTTCGTCATAAAATTTAAATACAAAGATTCATTTCATCAAATAACACAAAAACAATTTAATGGAAATGACCTCGATGGTGATTTTTTGCGGGGGTTTGGGAAGGGCATTAAAGAATTAGGGTTGTGCGATATAATTATATATATATATATATATATATTTTTGGGGGGGGTGGGGGCTGTGGGGGGTCATGATGATTAAGAACTGGGATGTTGTTCGCTGACGCGTGGATGATCGTGTTGTAAATGTTGCGGGACTGTCGTCACCACCCTGCGCTACCCGCGACTCGTGCGGCGATATCGCCGGCGGCGTCGCGCCGACCGATCAGTTCGTCTCCTTGGACGTAATGAGGTAATCGTCGGGGTGTTTGTGCGACTCGAGAGCGCGGAACGTGCACGAGTCGTGCGGCAACTCGGACTTGCGCCGCAGCAACGGCTTCTCCTTGTTGCCCTTCACCCGGTTAATCTAACGGACACATTAATCAAGTGATGACTGACGGGCCTCGTCTGGGCATTAATGCGCTCGTCTGCGCGACGTGCGCGACGCGCGCGCGCGTTTTTTCTCGCTTTACATCAGATTGGCGACTTCTGAATCTGCCGGAACAGCGAATTTCAGCGAAGTTACGAGACTCGGTTGTGGAGTGGGGGGTGGGGTGGGGGGAGAACAATCATTGTTTATTTTTATCACCAACAGGTCACCTACATGTCAACTTGCCGCGATCACACGTCGAAGGTATTGTATATGCGCTGAATAGCTGCCAAAGACATTTCATTGTAAACCGCGTCCGAGTGCGTTTATTGGCTGATACTTGCAGTCTATAAATGTTGCACTGTACCTTTACATGTAACTCGCATATGGCCCACTTGAGCAACACAGACCCTACATGCAACACCACTGGATTTTCTTTCAAGTATTTCGGTAAATAATTCTCGATACGTTTATAATGCCCCTCGATAAAGATCTGTCTTTAAGGAGCAAAAACATCTTCCAGTCGTTATCCAAATTGGGCAAAGCCACACAAATGTGTAGTAGTCACTCTAACTCTGCATTCTCGTCAACCTCATCAGTCACTACAACCTTGCCGTAATCACTAGAACTTTGCAAATCTCACAACGGCCTTGCTACAATAGTCACTACAACTTGGCAATGATCATTAAAACCTCTCAATAATCATTATAACCTCTCAATAATCATTACAACCCCTCAATAATCATTATAACCTCTCAATAATCATTATAACCTCTCAATAATCATTATAACCTCTCAATAATCGTTAAAACCTCTCAATAATCATTATAACCTCTCAATAATCATTACAACCTCTCGATAATCATTACAACCTCTCGATAATAATTACAACCTCTCGATAATCATTACAACCTCTCAATAATCATTACAACCTCTCAATAATCATTAAAACCTTGGGATAATCTCTAAAACTTTGCCGTAGTCTAAAACTCCGCATTACTCACTACAACTTCTCCACGTCTTGCTAATTGATAATCTGGGCAAATGGGCTAGACTACAATCTACAAGTATGAGTAAAAGTAATCTAACAAATGAAATTTCAATCAGGTTCTGTTGGTTGGGACAAGGCCAGTGTTGGTATCACTGATGCATCGCAAAATTATCCGTTATTCTCTATTATTAAACTACTCGTATCGAACTGTTCTTGATTAACTTTAAAGTGACCTGTGGGTGACAAAAGCTCAAAAGAAAACGCCGAAACCATCGGCGGAAAAAGAAAACGAAAAAAGGAACGACGCCAACGGGATGTAAAGCAAGAAATGCCACGCAACACTGTGACAAGCTGTAACAAAATCAACATACGTTAACATACTCTTACACATCACATTACTAACATCGGAAGTGGATCGTTTTCTGGTCTAACATATCCGGTCTAACATCGTCAGGCATGGGGAAACATTTCGAGTGAAAATTAGCCGACGACTATAGGCTGTGTCCTAAGGTATTATTAGTGATAGTTGGCTTGATTTTATTGTGGAATGTCACTAATTATTGTGGAGCATCTCGATAATCCACTTTCACATATAATTAATAGTAAGCTAATTTTATGGTAACAGATATGGTCACTGGAATCGAAGGATGACCATAAATGATCGAATTAATTAGGCCACAGGTCGCATTTTGAAACAAACGAGCTATCCCCATGCCTGAGATTTGTATTCAGGGAAGGATAACTTGTTGAAAAGAGAAGGGGAGGAGCAAATCAAATAAACCAAGGTGATATATGTAAATGCTGTGATTATCAAGGGAGAGCAAGTTCGTTTTAGTCGTAGTGTACTTATAGTGCATTTACATTATCCGATTTTTTGGGCTCCCGCTCCCGCTCCCCCTCCCGCCGCCCTCTTTCATTAAAAACGGATCCGTTTTGAAATTCGGACGAGTTCTCAATTTGTTGGGAGTGGGAGCGTCAACCAATGAACGGACACTGTTGGTCACGTAATATTCGCCCTAGCAAAACATTTTTTGTACAAGAGGCGCCGCCTTTAGGTTTGAAGTTAACTGATGAGCAAATGTACGAAATGCGCTCGGTTCCTGACTGTTTTATACGCCCCTAGTTCTTTTTACGTTTTTTTAAAGAATCTGTCATCCACACTGCCCAGGTTTTTCTCATGGGCAGACTTGCAACGATTATTGTTGCTGCACTCGCAGCGGCAGCTACCAAATTTGTATAGAATTGTTTAAAGGAACTGTCATCGTCACTAAGGTAATCAGTTATTTTTTAAGTGGTATCATGTCGCTTTCGGACCAGCGAGCGATCAGAAACGTCACACGGATAGTGTAAATGACCTTCCGATTTATCGGAGGTGGGAGCAGGAGCCGAAAAAATAGGATAATGTAAATCCACTATTAGATGAGTGTGAGTGGTAACGTACTTAAGTAAGTGTGAGTGGTAACATATGTAGGTGAGTATGAGTGGTAATATACTGAGGTAAATGTGAGTGGTAACATATGTAGATGAGTATGAGTGGTAATATACTGAGGTAAATGTGAGTGGTAACATATGTAGGTGAGTATGAGTGGTAATATACTTAGGTAAGTGTGAGTGGTAACATATGTAGATGAGTATGAGTGGTAATATACTGAGGTAAATGTGAGTGGTAACATATGTAGGTGAGTATGAGTGGTAATATACTTAGGTAAGTGTGAGTGGTAACATATGTAGATGAGTATGAGTGGTAATATACTGAGGTAAATGTGAGTGGTAACATATGTAGGTGA
>WURV02130093.1:0-19133 GCA_011762755.2 Epimenia babai
GGCAGCATCCAAATTGACCCGCAGATTTGCTGGGTCCCTATACCTCCTTCGGTTTCCAAAGGTGACGCGGGGTATGACGGACGCATTACCGATATTCTCGAAATTGTTCAGCGGCAATTTAAAAGAGAATTCCGATTTGAGGAATTAATTACTACCTCTCAAACGCATAAACCTAGTCATTTCCAAAAGGGTCACCGGAAAACACCATCTGAGCTCAAGGCCATCTATTCGATCAAGAAGCCAGCGAAAAAATATTCGCACTTCATTGTGTTTGACGATGTCATTACCTCCGGCTCACATTTCCGAGCCGCTAGCGACATCCTAACTAAATTGGTGCCCAGCTCAAAGGTGGTAGGGCTCTTCTTGGCTAAGTCTATTCACATTGATTGGTAGCAGCAGCTTGGTGGTGGCGCTGTTGGGTTCCAGCGAGAAGTTTCCATTTCAGGCTGAGGAATGCCCAGGGAGGAAGTCCTCGCATTCGATAGTTACCGTTTAATGCTGAGGTTTCTTATTTTGAAGAGAGGTTGCTGCGAACCAAGAGGTCCGATCAAAGACGCTCCTGAGCGTCCGATTTGTTTTTTCTTTGGCCGGCTATAAAGAAGAAGGTATGTACCTCTTGTAGATATCGTACTTTTTCTTAGCCTTATTGTTGAGGATTTTCACTGCCTTTTTGAGCTCTTCACTAGAAGTGCCTTGGACTTCTTTGCTTAGATCTTGTTTGATTTCAGAAGTTGGCGGAGTTTTATTTTTTTTGCAGATGGTTTTAGTGGTAGTGCTTTCACTGTTAGCCATGCGATCCTCCTTGCCCATTATTAATTACAATTTTCCTAATGAAGTGTTCAAGCGCAATCCTCTGCGTGAATGAATTAAAGACCGTTGCCCAGTCTTTCTTCGTTTTATTAAGGAAAAACTTAGGCTTACTTGCTTCAATTGTCAACACGTAAGGTACTTCATTCATTTCAGTGTGTCTAATCGGTATACCCACTATAGCACCTATTTTCTTATCGTCATCATCGTGATCGTCTGGGTTTGGTATGTAATTTCTCTTCCCTCTTCCTTTTTTAACTTCTTTTTCAATATCTTCTACTACAACTGCTCTTTTCCGTTTCTTAACAAGTGAAAACAAAGCATCATCATCCTTGAGAGTTTCGATTTCTGTATTGGGGCCTTTGTCTCTTGGGACATAAGCCATATAGTCTTCGACGTGTCTAACCCCCATTTTGGCTAAACAAATTCTAAAATTTACCTCCGGGCCGTATACAGACGTCAAAAAAGTGTAGAGGCTCTTCAAAATTTCTACTATGGCCTCATCTTTTTCGACAAACTCTTGAATTGAAACTCCCTTTTTTATTTCACCACCTGGACCTGGTTTAATGAAATACTTCCGCGCTCTGACAAGTTTACTGCTTACAATTTCATCAATAGACTCAAGGAGCTTTATGATTCCCAATCCTTTCGGGCCCTCACCCTCGCTGAACCTTTGCTCGTACCGATCCAGGGCCTTGCTCACAGCGATTACAAAAACTGGAGCAAGAAGTAGCAGGACTGTAATCCAGGGACTAGCTTCAACTTGTGTTTTGATCCATTTTGTAAGCATAAATGGAAGGTTAAACTTGTTTAGAGCAAGGATCAATGGAGGCACAGCTCCGATTAATGGGTACCAAATACTTGTCTTTTTTTCTTTTATTAGCCACTTTGATAAAGCTACAAAGTTAGTAGTTACCCACTTTTTCACTCACTACCCCTAGAAAGCCAAGTTGATCTTGAATTACCCAGAAGAATAGTGGTGAAGGTTAATATTGTCAAGAAAGTACAACTATAACTAAACTATATTTAGCAGTTGATTTGATTTCTCTTTCTAAAATATAAAACGAAAAAATGATTAAAAAGTGTAGTGAAATTCAAAGATATTACTAATTTGTAACAGAGCCGTTAGGCTCGCAATAAATTCAAAACCCTCCTCCTTTCTCCTTCAAGATCAGGTGGCGGATCACCTTGTCCCGGCTCTGAGCTGTTCCAAATTTCTGAATTTGCAGGTGGATCATCCGGTGGGTCACCTGCCCCAGAACCAGGAAACCCCAGTGCAGAAAAGGCAAATAGAAAGATCAACAAAAACTTCATAACAGACTCATTTATTTTTTATCAGTATAAACCACCGTTGTTTTCGATTTCACGGGTAAATTTGTTTTCACATTATGTTCTGTATTAAAATCCAAAGATACTCTAGTTTTCATTTATCGAATGATCTTATTCACTTAGCCCCGGCTGCCTGAATTATCAAGCATAAGGAGAAGGTATGTCTGAAATCACAGAACTTCAAAAGGTATTTGCTGAAGAAGCTGAGCGATATCGAAATCACCTTCAAATCCAATTCAATCAGCTGAAGTGGGCAATTGGGATTGCAGTTACGGCATTTGCAACTATTTACATTTTTTTCTATGGAAAAACAGCAGGAGATGTCGAAAAATTTGCGAAATCGCAAGTCACAGAAAGAATCGTGGATCACCATGTAGACGAGAAGATAAAAAATCAAATTTCTGAACGGCTCAACCTCTTTACACTGGATGAAATCGATGAAGCAAGAAGAATAATTGCTGCTGAGGTTAAACAAAGCATTAGTGACAACTTGGAAAGCGAAACCAAAGGAAAGATCGAAGCAGAGGCCAAGATTTTCCTTGATAACTTGCAGGAACGTGGTGAATCGATCCTAAAAGGGGTTCTAGACATCCCAACAGGAACAATTCTGCCATTTGCTGGTGATAAACCCCCTAATGATAAATGGCTTCTATGTGATGGGCGTAATATTCCAGCGTCATCAGAATTTGATGACCTGCGTAGAGTTTTGAATGGCTTTTTTGGGCCAAATCAACTACCAGACCTAAGAGGCAGAGCTGTAATTGGTGCAGGAAAGGGAATTGATTTATCGGAAAGAAGGCTTGGAGTGCTCCATGGTTCAGAAACGCACACTTTAACAATTCGGGAAATGCCAAAACATGGCCACAACCCTGACTCACAATTTGATCTAGTTTTAAAAAGAGGAAATTCGTTTAGCGGGGACAGGGATGGGTACCGATCCGACAGGCCGGATCTTACTGAAGGTGCACCCTTAATGAGAATAGGCGGTTCCCAGCCCCACAACAACATGCAACCTTCCCTGGTCGTGAATTTCATTATTAAGGCGAAATAAGAATTTAGTTTTAAGGAGCATCGTGATGAAGATATCTATTTTTTTCTTGCTAGTATTTGAAATCGCATCTCTTGGCTTATTTGCTCAACCGCCATGTGGTCCCAAGCTTACTGGGGTCGAATTTGCAACTAAGGTAGTCGGTGGTGGAATTGAATGGAAACCAGCTGAGAGTTGTTCTTATTTCAAGGCAATGACTGTCAATTTAAAAGGGACTCCTAGTACAGGCAAAGATTGTGGCAGATATATCAATGCAGATGTGACAATCACCTTAAGGAAAGAATATATCCTAAATGGATCAACTATTAGGTTTACGGGTACCTACAATACAGTTGACGGCCACTTTAGGCGTGGGAGTATAACCTTCCGATTGAAAGTAGATCGAAAAGAAAATGTTAAAATTCTTACTAACTCACACAATGAAGTCAAAGTTCCATTTCTTTTGAAAAGTTTTCAAGGTCCCTACACTCAGAACATCCACAACGACGACTCCCTTTATGTGCAAGTGGTTGCACCAGGCGGGAGAGAAGAGAGAATGCCTGTGATATCACTTGGAAGACTCCAAAGTTGCAAAGATGTGCAATACAATATTGGCGGAATTACAGTTTCACTCACCTATGAATAACCCTTAACTCACCAAGTCTTCCTCAATCCCACTTTCTCAACTCTAAAGCTCCCTTAGCCCTCACCCATCCCAGCCAATATCAAAGAAAATGCCGGTGTGGTTTATCTTGCTTTGGTTTCTAACCCTATTCGCCACATCGTATACTCATAAGCAAGCTGAAAGCCTTTCAGATCTAATTCTGACAATACAGTATCTCCGTATTTATCCCGATATCTAGTCAAAAGAACTTGCCCGTTTAGCAATGGTGATAGCAGCTTGCCTTGCTGACTTAGATCCATTTCGCTTAGGACAACCATTTTATTTTTGTCCACACGCATCACGGTGTCGCTGAGTAGCAAACGGTTACCTTCTCCAATTGACAGAAGCACCTTCTGGCCTTTCTCGAAGAATTTCACCGAAAATGGCATCCCTTTGGAAGTTGAAACAACCAAAAAATTCACTTCATCATTCATGGGGTCTTTTTGTCTAGAAAACATCCAGCCATTTCTAACTGCGTTGCGCATTGCCTCTGAATCAATTTCTGAAAAGTCTTTAAGAGTTCCCAGGTCGATCTCTTCACCATATGCCTTAGACCTAATTATGTGAATATGGTTAGCTCCATTCGGGAATTTCAGGAAAACTGCCGTATCCCCAGTCGCTTGGAAATTCCAACCTTCCAAAAAGGCAGCCTCATCAACAAAAGCCTTTTGGTTGCCAATCTCCAAATAGGAGGGGCCGATGAAGCCAAACTCAGTTTTCCACTTTGCCTCTCCTGACTTATAGACTGTTGGCTCCCCTGTCATTAATAAGATATTTTTAACATATGGGTTTTCCATCAGCGCCTTACGATAAGCACCACCTACAGCCCTGGGCTTAATAGTCACTTTTTTTTGCGGATATTCTGCATTTTTCTCGGCACCTTGACTTTCATTCTGCTCCTGTTGGGCAAGAGAGCTCTCCACCGCAAATAGGGAAATCAACAGAACCCAAAACACTTTCACACCTAACCTCAAAGAGTTTTTCTTTGAGTATAATCCACCGCTCATATTGATTTCACGGAGAAATTGGATTTACATGGATGAGCTATAATAAAATCTCAAGAACCACATTTTTTTTCTCTGGAGAGCCTGTTGTTACCTTTTCTATTTTCCTTGATCATTTTTGCTCCTTGCTCTTTCTCTTCCGATATTCCTAGCTTATTGGAGGAGTACAGAAAGGAAGGCAGAGCCGCATTATCAGCCATTTGCCTCCTGCAAGACTCCACACTAGGCCTCATGATTCAGCTTGAGAAAGCAAGATCATTAAACCTTGAAGGAGAAGCAATAGATAAGACAAAAAAACATGTAGAAGAATCAGGTGAGGTAAATAAAAAATTTCTTCGTGACGAGAAAAAAAAGGTCAATGAAATTTATAAAGCACTCAAAGCTGCACTCAAAGATGACTCGGTAGCACTGAAGATCTTAAAAGAAATCCATGCAGAGTTATTGGGAAACCTCGACAGCCTATTGCTTTCGTCTTCACCACTCAGGATATCGGAGGAAGCTGCAAGGAGTTTAAACAAAGGAATAAGTAAGATTGAGGTAGAGCTCCTCTAGTTTCCCAACCCCACCTTCTCAATCCTCGAGTTCCCCTCAGAATCGGGAAAAGTGATCATGATGCCCTGCCCCTCGTGGATGCCAATCAGCCACCCCGGAATCTCTTGCACGTCGCCGATACGCTTCCAATCCTTGTCGAAAAGGGCGAGGGACATATGCTGAGGAATCGGCTGGCCAGGACCGATATAGCAAATTATAAAACCGTCTTCGTATCGGAAAACATTCATGATCCGCGAATTGCCGAAGAATATCTTCTTTTGAATCCCGCGCATCACTTCTTTCGTCTGGATCTCATCCTTTTTCCATTCCACTGGATCAGGATCATACACAAAAGAGGGTAGATCTAATCTGGAGCCAACTTTTTCACCGTTGCGGTCGAAGAGAAAAGGATCGTTCTGGTTGAGAATCGCCAGCTTTTCATCCTCCTGCTCAAAAACAAAAAAACCTTTCCAATTCAAAAGAACCCTTTTCAGTCCAGGAGTAGTTTTAAAAAAGGACCTACTCATGAACCCCCAGCCATTCGGTTTGATTATTATCTCTTTAAGAAAACCTTGATCTTCGGACAAAATCGGCGGCTGAATTGAGTGCGAAGGGTCACCCAGGTCAGATAATGTAGGGAAAATTAACACTCGTCCCCTGTCAGACCCTAGCCATCTAGGGTATAGGTTTGCAAACTCTGATTTGACTAAGCCTTGGTGAACTTCAAGGGTCACCTTCTTGTCTATGTCAACTAGGTAAAGGGAATCATTAATGGCGTACACATACAGGGTGCCACTGCTGCTGTAAGAAAAAGCATCCGAGAATCGATCGTCAAAAAACCTTGCCTTTTGCCCGTTAATAACCCCAATAAATCCATTACTATCTACGGCAGCATTGCCCGCCATAAAGCCGACAGGTTCGCCAAGCGACACCCCACGGGAAAACATTAAAAACATAACAAAAAGCAAGGTTTTTCTCCTAATTACCTGGAGGTAGGACTCCACACCAGCCACGTCCTCCGACGCACTCAAAATTATTTCCAAACTCTTCGCCTGGGCCAGAGAACATCGCCTGAATGCTAGCTGTTTGGGTTGTTGAAGCAGCAAAGCTTGAACACAGAACTGTGAAAATTATTAACGCCAGTATTTTCTTGAGCTTCATTGTTTCTCCTTTTCTGAAAGTGTTACGACGCCCTCGACTATTTCTAGCCTGAGGTTGAGGTATTCTAGCACTTTCGATACTTTTCCCTCTTGAAGGTAAAATTCTTCCTTCGAGATATTTTCAAGAGAAACGGATATATTCAAAGCTTCTTCAAGATCTGTTTTAGAACCTGTATATCTGAATTTTTGGACAGGCAAAAGCATCACGTCCTTAGAGGAGCTTTTTGCCAACTCTCCATTGGAAATTTCGATCCCAAGACCATCTTTTTCTTGTTGCAGCCAACCAATAACGGAATTGCTTTTCCATATTCCTGCGACTAACCCAGTCGAAATCGAAACCGTTTTTACTCCTGCAGCTTGAGACGCCCCCCTAATGACCCGTTCTGCATTCAAACCATTTGCGGGGATAAACACTCTGTTTTCATCCTCAAACATTCGCACCTTAGATGAACTAAACCCAAATTGTCTGGTGTTTAAATTGATCGCAACCAAGTCGACACCCTGCTCTGTTTGGACCTCAACTGCATCAATCCTAATGTTGGTGATGTAGCCAATAAGACCCGTTTGCAACCTCACCCAATCGCCCGGACCTACAGGCTCACCCCCAACTACAAGGAACGGTTTTTCGGTTAGAAAGTACGCGTCCACATTGTGTTCGGGAATATCGTAAACAACCGATTTGACTTTACTTATGTGCTCGGCACTTGTCAGCTTTTCTAAAGGAGATTTCTCCGCCCATCCGTGCCTCAATTCCCAAACATCTCTCTCACTTTTGATTTCGGGCAAGGGTTGAGTGACGCCAGCGCCAGCAAGTCTAGTCACTGTAAATAGAGCCGATGCTATTAACAAAAACAAAGAACCCTTGAATGCGTACCGAAACTTTGCGAGCCCAGCCAACTCGTCTCGCTCCAAGTCCTCAAGTTTTGCGAGTACTCGCTTTGCCGATCTGCGCTTCCAAAACCCCTGGCAGTCCTCAATGATCTCCGAAAACAATACTGGGTCGATTTTATACAGGAGGGTACCAAGATTGTGGATATCAACATGCTTTCCGAAGGGAGGCGCTGGATGTTTTGGGTCCATTTCTGGTGTAAAAAATTCCAAATCTGTCTCTGGGCCCTGCTCAATATCTATAATCGTTGAGAGATCATAAAATACCGCTCGATCTCCCCTTATCTTTATATTCCTAGGATGGATATCGCCTATCCAGTAGCCCGCTAGGTGAAGCTCGTTAACTGCATAAGCAAGAGCTTTCGCAAGCCTCATTTTTTTCCGAAGACTTAGTTTTTCAAAATCATATTTTTCTAATTTTTCGCCAACGACCTTTTCCTGGAAAAGCGCAAGGTATTGTTCGCCAGTCTCTTCGATAACTCCCCACTCATGCCTAAAATAGGCCGGGACAGAGTTCAATGAGCTGTTGCAGATATCCATTTCACGCTCGCCACCAGGAATGAATTCCCCAGTGTAAACCTTCGCGATTTCTATGCGAGATTCTTCAGTATTAAATACTTCTGCAACGTTAGCCATTACTGCCAGTCATCCAAAAATTACATTTTGCCATCTAGAAAATCCAGCTCGTCCATGAAGCCAAATTCTTCCAAATACACAATGAAGTTGGGAAGTTTAATAGCCCAGTTCCCATGCTTCTTCTCGAAGCCATGTTCCTTTAACCATTTTTTTGTTTTAACTTTTTTGGGCGTAAGGTTTGCGAGAGTAAAGTCAAACGGGCCATGTCCTCTCCCAAATCTGTTCACAAATTCTGAAAGAGAGAACAACCCCTCTTGGGTCTCAAGAAACTCCCTGGGCCCAATTCCATCAGGGATCTCTTTAAAAAGTTTCTTGGGGCTATCTCCCCAGATAAGATTGACCCAAGGCTCAAAAACTTCACGGACTACAAAATAGCTCTGCCTCCGCTTGTGTAAACCTATCCCTTTTTTCAACCCTACGAGATCGTCTTTTTTCGCTCTTCTTAGAATTTGCCCATAGAGTGCCGAGGTCTTCCTCTTCTTTTTTTTCGCCAGTTCTTCCACCACCTGTTTGAACGGGGCTAACTCAGGGGCTTCTTGACTCATTTATTCACCGTGAAAGAAAAATATTTTTGCAATTGTATATCGTTACACCTCTTGTGTGCAAAAGAAAAGTAGTCACTTTGAACACTTTGCAATTTTGTTCATTCTGCAATTATGAAGAAAATTGTTGACACAACAAACTAGCAAAATGTACATTCATATCAACCCAGACAACTGAATTAACGAATGCGACAGACTTTCACGAAAATCGAAAAGTCCCAGACGAGTAATTCATATTAAAAGAATAATATTGAGGTGAACTCACTTTTTACAATTGAGTCCAGGCCGGGCAGAAGAGCCAATTCTCCTACAGCCTTTGAAGATTCGACGCCCTCACTGGTAACAGCATTTTCTTCTGCTCGGCCCTTTTTCGAAAGCCCTGGGACGCATTTGGTGTCTCCAAGCTGCCACCAAATGCGTCCCGCTTCCCAGGGCTTCCGAGAGAGGTTTAAAATGGAAATGGAAAGAGAAACTACTTTAATAAATGATAGATATGTAAAGCTTCGAGATCTAAAGAATCACAGATCAAGGCCAGCGCCATCAACACTAGAAAAGCTGCACTACAAAGGTGAGGACGGCGGCGTCGTCGTCTTGCTTGACGGTGTTTTAACCGTAGATCTAGTCGAACTTGATCTTTGGCAGAGAGCCAGGTTTGAGGCCGCAAGAAAACGTGCCTACAAAGACGGACTCAAGGTCAAGCGTCCCCGAGGTCGTTTGAAGGCAGTTTTGCGATAGCAGCGCGCTTTTCACGAACGCTCAGGTGAGCATATATCTCCAACGCTTCAATAGAGTCGTGACCACTCAAATCCCGGATATGGACTACATGGACACCTTGCATTGTCAACTGAGAGCAGAAATCATGACGGCAATCATGCCGCCGAAAATGCCCTATGCCCGCTCTTCTTACCGCAGTTTGATGACTGCGCTTCATGTCGATTGGTTTAGAAGGATTTCCAGGTGATGAAAACAGCAACTCATCTCGAGCTCTACCAGCACAAAGTCTTTTCGCAGCAGCAAGAGCCAACGGTGTCAAAGGTATCCCTCGAGACTTCTTCGTCTTCGTTCCCCTCCCCTTCTCTGGCTCGTGCAAGTAGTAAAGCATTTCTGCCCGGAAATCGATTGAAGCAGGCGTCAGCGCATTTATTTCACCTAATCGACCACCGGTGTCAAGGGCAATGCAGAGCCAATCAAACAAGAGTGGCTGGTCGCTCTCTTTCGCAGCTTTCATTAAGGCTTTACGTTCCCACTTTTCCAAATACCGTGGAGGAGATTTTTCTTCAGGCAAGCGGTCAACGCCATCACACGGATTCCGCGCCAAAATTTCCCATTTCTTTACTGCCATATTCAAGCACGCAGAAAGGATTTTCAGATACTTATTCAGCGTCGCGTTACCTGGCGGCTTTCTCCCTGTGTAATTCTCAGGATCGGCCAACATATCTAGGCCATCCTGAACATCATCCCGAGAGAACTCAACAGCAGGTATGTGACCTGAAGACACAAGCCAAAAGGATAATCTCTGCTTATCGTGCTTCGCTGTCTTTACTGCTTTTTGCGGTAGCTTTTCACGAATATAGCGCTCGATCAAATCGCCCAAAGTTAATTTTCTGTCCACAACGAATTTGCGAGTTTTTCGTTCTCGCATTTTGGCCATTGTCTTATCGTGCCAAAGCCGAGCATCTGACTTTTTATCAAACGTCGCGGATTCGGTCGGCACCCCGGCAACCCGGCAAACCGCCTTGTAGACAACGCCTTTTTTTCTGTCAATTCGGGTCACACCCAATTGGCACCTCAACTCAAAAAATCAATGGGTCTGTACCTAAATTGTACCTAAAACCCGCAATCCGCGACCTGGCTTTTTCATCGAAGTCACGTAAACCATTAATTTCAGAGGAGTTAAAGTGGCGCGCCAAGGAGGACTCGAACCCCCGACCCACGGCTTAGAAGGCCGTTGCTCTATCCAGCTGAGCTATTGGCGCGTTCTGGGAAACAGATTTACTCAAATCGTCAATCCGTTTGTTTCTGCCATTCTTGGAACTCGTAACTCAAAAAGATGTCGTCCCTGATGGCCTCGTGAATGTCACCGATTTACTTACCTCAATCGGATCGATTCAAACGATTTCGGGATATTACCTTATTTCCCAAGTCACAGCAACAAATGGCTCTTGAAGTTGGAAATCCAACGCTTGCAAAGCACGCATTTGCCAAGCACACCCGGACCCTTTCGCCGCCAACGCCTATAGGCAAAAGACTCCTCGCAGTCATAAGGACCTCTTCCCAATTACCAACGTGGGCACCCTTTGCAAAACACCCGCGATTCATCGGGAACTCAGGTGTCCTTTTTCCTTGGCCAGGCGCCCAACACATGCGCCATCACCCCGGCGAAAATGGCGTAGAGACCATAGGCAGTGATGACTCGGTGAGATTCAGGGTGAGGTGGCTCCAGAAAAAATGCCGAGATGATCAACGGACACGAAAGCAAGCACAGCACGCTACCAAGAGTCTGGAACACTCGCCGTCGTCCCTCGGCTTCACGGATCAAGTACAACCCCAAAACCACATGCACCAAACCGACGCAAAGGACATAAATGTGATTGGACCGAAAGAGGAAGCGCACCGTTTCATTGCCCCCGTAAAGTTCCGGGAACTGAAGGCGCATATACCAGCCCGTCGCCAGGAAAATCACAACCACGACGATCCCCACACCTAAATGGAGGGTCTTCAGAGTCATCGGCCGCTCTCCTACCCAAAGATGATTGATGGCGTCACTCTAACACGGCTGCGTTCCTCATTAATGTTCACACCCTATCAGGGTTTGATCTCGATGACGACCTCCGGTGTTGTCGCAAGCGCTTGGCAAGTCAGAATCTTGCCGGCTTTTTGTTCCGCCTCATCCAAAGCAGCGCAGTGTCGCATGGCCACCTTCCCTTTGATCAAGGTGGCAACACAGGTGCCGCATACGCCGGATTCGCAGGAATAGGCCACCTCCAAGTCAGCCTCAATCATAGTTTTCAGCAGGGTTTTCCCTGAAGGAACCGTCAGTTGATGCGATTCTCCCTGCAACCGGGTTCTCAAGGTTGCGTCCGCTACGGACGCAAGCGGTTTTGAGGATTTGGCGACACCAAAGCGCTCCACCAGGATCCGATCACGCGGCACATCCATGGCCATTAACGTCGATTCAACCGTCTCTATCATGCCGCCGGGACCACAGATCAAATAATAGGCATCCTGAGCCGGTGGCGGATAGGTCTCAATCCAGACCTTGGTCTGAGCGGCATCAATGCGTCCCACAGCCCCATCCCACGGCGGCACACTTTTCCAAAGGGCTGACCAGGACTTGCTTAAGGGCTTGCTCAATATGTGAACCAGGGTGAACCGGTGCGCATGGGTTTTGGCCAGCGCTTCCAAGGACTCCTTAAAAAGGATATTGGGTTGGTTGCGGGAGCCATAGAAGAGATAGACATAACTATAAGGTTCTACCTGCAACACTGTTTTCAGGATGGAGAACAAGGGCGTCATGCCACTGCCGGCCGCGAAAAGGAAGTAAGTCCGGTGGTTCTCCGGTTTGATGTCGGGACAAAACTTGCCCTTGGGCGGAGCAACCTGTAAACAGTCCCCCACCTTGAGCTGATCATGGATGTAACCGGAGCCGCGTCCTTGGGGCTGACGTTTGACGGATACCATCAAAGGCTCGCCCAATACCGGCGAGCTTGAAAGTGAATAGGCCCGTCGCACGTCACCGCCCTCGGCCGGCAACGTCAGTGTAAGGAATTGCCCAGCGCGATAATGAAAGTCTGTCTTGAGCGCTTCCGGAAGCCGAAACACCAAGGTTTTAACATCTGGGGTTGTCTCGTGAATCTCAGCGATTTCCAGGGTTTCGGAAATGCGTCCCATACTAACAACCCATCTTATCTAGAAATTCAGCGACGACCTTTTGAAATCCAACGACCGATGCTTCTTTGCGAAGCGCCGTCGCACCCACCGAAAAACGCGGTGATGCCATAGCTTTCTGTTGCTGCTCGCAAACCAACACATCCTCGGCCATAAAGTCACCCGCCGCTTTAATCTCATCATCACTTTTATTGTGGCGTGATCCGAAATAGGCCATGGAACGCCATGCTTGCCAAGTGTATTTACTAGCGGAGGCCGGCATAAGTCGAGTCCGGGTACGCACACAGGTTTTGTCCGGCCCAAGGGGAATAATGTGGAAAATGGACCAAGAGGATTCAGAAGCACCAATGCCCAAGTTGGGAAAGAGCATCGGCACATAGGCACCCATAGGTTGCGCTTCGGTGAAATGATCAATGACGGGCATGGGCGCATTTTTGTGAATATTTTTGCCGTACTCCGCTTCCAAGGGTTCATAAAAAACGAAATGAGGTCCGATAAATCCGGTTTCCTGACGGTGGTGATCGTACATGTAAAGGCTGTCTGAGTGGAGGTGCGCCAAGTGATAACCATCGATGTAATTTTCGACCACAATTTTCCAATTCGCACCAATGAAATCTTCCGTCGCGGCTTCTTCGTACTCCACCAGCTCTTCAGGCCGATGAGGCCCGGTATGGTTTTGTGCATCGCCGAGCCAATGGAGCAAGGACGGCGCATCGGGATCCGGGTGAACCCAAATCATACCCAGCCATGTCTCCACCGAGGCAGGCAATAACCCGAGGCGACTCATGTCCAGATCGGGGAACTCCTCCTCTTTTTCGGGGACACTTAATAACTCACCATTTAAGGAATAGGTCCAGCTGTGATACGGGCAGGAAATCACCTTTTGAGTCTTGCCGCAGGCTCGCAAAAGTTGCGTACCGCGATGACGGCAAAGATTGTGAAAAGCACGCAGCCGATGATCACGCCCTTTGATAATGAAAATGTTGTTAAGACCGGCCTGCACCGTGGTGAATTGACCGGGTTCGGCAAGGTCCTCTACAAAGCCGGCGTATTGCCAGGTTTTGCTGAAAAGATGTTCTTGTTCTTTGTCAAACCAGGCTTGAGATGTATAAGCCTCTTTGGGTAAATGAATCACCATCCATAACCTCCTGGTGTGGGATAGAAAATTGCATAGACGAAAACATAAATACTTAAGAGCAGCAGTGTGAGCACCACCGCCCAATAAAGCAGAGGATGATCCTTCCGTTTAAGGGGTTCGATAAAGTAGGTTTCCTGGCGAAACAGATCGGGAATCACCCAATAAAGATAAAAAACGCCCCAGATCCAATCCAGATTCAGGGCAATGGCGGCATAGATGAGGGCAAGTCCGAAAAGGGTTCGCCACTTGGCTGGGGTTTTCTTCTTAGATTTTGGAGGTATCCCCGAGGAGGAACCATCATAGTTTTTCTGCTCAGTTTTTCTCGGGAAAGAAGATGAAACCAAGGGACGAACCATAAGCGGACCTCAATTAGGGACATCGGGAAGAACGGTACCAAGATCGCCGAGATGCACGAATGAGTCGCTGTGCTGAGGCATCATCCTTCGGGATGATGGTGAGATAAACCTCAGACATCTCATCATCGGTTCCCCAGCCCCACTCAACTTTTTTCGGTGGGTAATTGGGGTTGGCTGGATTGGCGGTACTGTTGTCATAGGTATACCATGCATCAATGCGGCTTCCAGCTGGAATGACAAGCGGTTCTGAGTAGACGTAGATGTTTTGCCAGTTCAAATCCCATGCGGGAATATCAATTAAGGTGACTTCGGTTTGATCCGGGAATGTCGCCACGAGTTTGGCGCCTTTGCCCAAATAATGCATATGCGGAGCGATGTCGACCAGGGTCATTTCGTCGGGAACATGCATGTAGAAATGACGGCAGTAATCATCATCGCCCGCCTCAATATCCATTTCCTGGGTTCCCAGAAACAAACCGTAGATATAGTTATCCACGGGTTCATCAGAGAAATACAGCGCCACAGTGCTCTGATCTTGGGTTTCACGACCTGTCAGGTGATAGTGAATTTCAATGACCAGATCACCACCGCCCCAAATCGGTGCGGAGAGACCTTTGGGAATTTGATAAGGCTCCATACCAGGGGCCCAACCACCGAGAGCACTCGCGCCATCGTATTCCATGAAACTGCCGGTACCAAACACTGAGAACCCGGGTGTTTCATCTTTCGCATCTTCGACTCTGGCGCGACCTTCGTAATCAATGAAAATATTGGCATGGTGAACGACTTGGCGATCACCCGGTTTGAAATCAATAGCAATCACATCTTTTTGCCCGACCAGGTTCATGGGAATGACGAAGTAGCGATAAATATCCTCACCGGTTGCCGGGATGGGAAAGGGTTTCACCATCTTCAATTCCAAATCCGGCTCACCCAAGGGCCAGCTCGAACTGGGCGCAGGAGATGGGGCGATTTTCTCTTCTTCCGGGCCTTCCTCGGCTTGGGATCGGTACCACAGATCGAGAATGTCCTTCTGGCGTTGGCTCATCTGACGCTCATCGCGAAACTTGTGTTCCTGAGCCTTGGCTCGCCAAGGGGGCATCAGGCCACTGGCCGTCACATGAGCAATCATGCCTGCACGGCGCTTGGAGTCAGCATAAGTTTGTAAGGGGAACGGGCCGATGCCACCGCCCATATGACAGGAACCGCAATTCGCTCGAAGCATGGGTTCCACATGGCGATTGAAATTCACCTGCTTCGGCGGCGCCTTCCACGCTTCAAAAAGACATCCGATAGGTTGCGTTTGGGAAACTTCCAGTGGCTTGCCCTCGGCAACCGCTTTCATAGCATCCTCGAGGTAATGGGCCGTAATAATCCGCCGCTTACGCCCTAATTCTGCAAAGCGATTATCAATCATGCCTCGATAGAAGACTTGGTCATCCCCATCGATCACAAAGACTTCCGGAATCACCGACGGCTTGAGGCGCAGCCCCAAATCACCGATCGCATCGAGAACAACGGGGAAATTGAATTTGTAATCGGCTTTATGTTTGAGGAGTGTCTTTAGAGTGAGCGTCGGATCGGAATACACACCTATAAAATCCATGCCCAATACGCCACTTTGCTTGGCCAACTTATTTAACGTGCCCGTGAATTGATTGGAAATCGTACATTGATGATCCAAAAAGGCGACGACGACCGGCTTGGGAGCGCGATCCATTCCCAGACGAAACAAGTTGCCCTCAATGTCCACACCGCGATAACCAATAATGCCCGTGCCTACCGAAGCAGCGGTAGCTGTCGGATTGGGATCTGGCTGGCTTTGAGCCATGCAGATAAATGGCGCCAAGAAGCTCGCAAGTAATAAAGATAGACGCATGTGGATCTCCTTAAATTGTCAATAGTGACAAATTATAAGAGGAGAGATTTAAATTGTCAACAGTGACAATTTTTAAAGCCGGAACCCTTAGGAAATGTTATGCTTAGGTCACTTTTAAACGCCTTTTTAGCCACGGAGTGAGACAATTGGGTAGAAAAAATTTAAGCGAAGAACGACGAACGATGATCCTGGATGCGTTCGAAATATGTATCGCTCGCTCCGGCTTAGAGGGAACAGCTCTCGATCAAGTTGCCAAGGAAGTGGGCTTTCGCCGCGGCCTGGTGCGCCATTACTTAGGCAACCGAGAAGATATGGTTCAGGCCTTGGCCGAACGAGCCGTTTCACGCTATGCGCAGCAAGTCGATGAGATGCTCGCCTATTTGCCCCAAGAAGATACGGAAGAGGCGCTTTTGGAAATGCTGTTTCCACCCCAAAGTGGCGCTAGTGATGTTGATCTGCTCGTTATGGAAAACCTCATTGCAGCCGGGCGCAAGGATGCGAAGATTAAAGCTCTCATGACCAACTGGATCACATCATTCGTCGATAAACTAGGCGCCTGTTTGGAAGAGTGCTATCCAGATAGGACAGCTGATCGTTGCTGGCAAGTGGCCTACGGTTTAATCGGCGTTTACTTCAACCATGAATCGCTTGGGCCGTTGGAACTCGGTTCCAAATTTCGCCTTGGGGCCCGTCAGAGCGCACACCTTTTATTGGCGAGTCTTCAGTAAACCGCCCATCAGGCTTGCAGCGGGCTAGCTTCAAGCTAGCTTGGTTCCAGCCAGCTAGATGTTTAGGGATTTGCTGCCGGTTTTCCGACACAGGACAATTCACTGCCCGTGCGAATGAGGATGGTGTCATCGATAAAAGCGACGCCATAAACCTCGTCCTCTTCAGCCACCGGCATGCTGCTGTCACCCAGGATTTTTAGGTCTTTCGCATCGCCATCCAAAACAAGGGTTTTGCCATCTTTTCCAAAAAAATAAAGGCGATTTCCAGCTGCCACCGGCGAAGCCCAGCAGGAAGCACCCAAGCGATGCTTCCACACTTCTTCGCCCGTGCTGGCTAGTAAACACATAATTGCACCAGCCCGGTTCACAAAATAAACGCGTTCACCATAAACCAAGGGTGAACCAAAGCTTGAAGTACCGGCTTTCCAGGCCACATGCGTTTCGCTGACGTCACCGCTACCCCCGAGCTTGATGCCCATACTTCCATCCGCTGCGGAACTGCCGATGATCAGATGATCCTTATAAAGTGAGGGCGAAGCGACCGTATTCTTTTTAACACCCTTGATAAACCACTGCTGTTCGCCGGTCTCGGCATCCAAGGCTTCAATCCTACCGTTGGAGCTGATGAACAATTGAGATTTGCCTTCGACTTCCGCGACTAAAGGCGTAGACCAGGACACGGCTTTTTCCCGGTCCTGTTTCCAAAGATTCTCACCATCCGCTGTATCGATGGCCAAAATATAGGAAGGACCCTCGTGTGCGATCATCAGGTAAAGGCGATTTCCAGCAATAACCGGCGAACTTCCAACGCCGTGATTTCCTTTAAAATCACCGTATTCGCTTGTCAGGGAGCGATGCCAAACCGGTTCTCCCGCGTGGGTTAGCTTGCCAAGATCGCCACTGCCGAAAAAGACATAAACGCCGCTACCATCGACAACAGGCGTGGGCGCCGCTCTTGCTAACATTCTCGTATATTTGAGCTTTTTGCTCGCGGCCAAGGGCTTTTGCCATAGTAGTTCACCGCTTGATAATGCCAAACAAAGCACTAAAAGCGGCTCTTCCGCCTCAGCATCTACTGAGGTTATGTAAATACGATCCTTCCAAACAACCGGACTTGATTGGCCAAAACCTGGCAATGGGGATTGCCAGCGCATATTTTCGGTTTTTGACCATTGAAGCGGGAATGCCCCGAGCGATGTATGGCTACTGCCATCTCCGCGAAAGCCGGTCCAGGAATGACTGCGGGAGTACTGAGGGGTGATTGAAGTGACCTGTGCATGTGTTGATGACATAAGACTGAGGACGACGCAAAGAAGCACCACTTTCGTTGCCATGATTCGTTTTCTGGGGAAAAACACCATGTTCAATCATCTCCCTCAGCCCCGCAGTTAGGATCGTCCAAAAGGCTTGAGGCTGAGCCTCGACAGGGAGGATTCTAGCAATAATGAGACTCAGTCTCAATATACTTTTTGAGTTTTTTTCATTCTCTTTGAAATCCCAAATTCAAAAAAAACATAAACCCTTTACTTTAAGCAACTTACTACCATTAGCCAACTCGCCGTTTTCCGCTAAAAAGGCTTCCCCAGGCTGTTTATTAGTCCTCAGAAGTTCACAAACAAAAACTGAATACCCATTCACCGCCTATAAATTCAGGGACATTCGGGCTCCAGGACATCGATCCTTTAGCTCTGGCCAAAAAAATGGCCGGAAATCTACTGCGAGCTCGCATTTCGCAACAGATTTCCGGCCAAAGCTGTCCTGATCGGGTCGGGTTGCCCCCCAATGACCCGGAGTTCAGCTTAATCGAATATAAATAGGTTATTTTTTTAAAGAAGAAGGCCGCGAGGAATCATTTCCGGAGGAAAGAACTACAGCCACTTAATCTGCCAACTAAGACTTATTAGGACCGGCGCATAAAGCTTGTGATTTGATTTTGAAGACAACCAAATGTTGTGTCCTCAAGATGAAAAAATTTTTGCAAAACGACTGGATTGATCGTTATCAAAATTCCATCTTTTTCTATCAATATTCCGGCTCAACAACCTAAACGGTTCTGATAAAAAGACTTACTCATTCCGTTTTTATTAACTTTTTTTCATCAACTCTTTAACCATGTAGCATTTTTCAAACGAAATACGGTCTGCAAACTTATTTAAGAAGATCGCTACAGAGTCACCCCGAAGCTTAGTCTTCTGGATTTCGAGGTCCAAACCATCGTTTTCGTTTGCCAATATCCTCGTGTAGGCATATGTCCACCATGGACCATTGAGGCGACGAACTCGAACACTCACATTTTCAACAGACGCCAATCTGCGATTAACTTTATTAAATTCCCATGATGGCTTTTTGTCTCGAATTTCGATTGTTATTATTGAAGGAACAATTTTCATTCCATTTGGCAAATAGTCGAAGGCCCCTTTAAAACACCCTCGACCTATCATTGCTATCCCGAATTCATATATCAAAACGGTTTTCAAAGGAGTCCCATGAAATTTATAGGTTTTTGTCTGACGGCCATGGCCCTCACCATGAGTGCCACCGCAGGAAATATAGAAA